>CAUYON010156660.1:0-22207 GCA_963573935.1 Arctocebus calabarensis
GAAAAAAATGTATTCATTCCATATAACAAATTTATACAAGGAACAAGGATCAAAAGTAAGGAATGTGGCCGATGTCATGGTTCATACCTATAATCCTAGTATTCTGGGAGGCTGTGGCAAGATAATAACTTAAGCCCAAGTGCGGTAGGTTGGTGTGACCAGTGTGTTGCCACGGCACTCTACCCTGGGCGTTAATGTTCGACACTGTCTCTACAAAAAAAAAAAAAAAAAAAAAAGAATTTGAGCTTAGATAGTCTGTGATGAACATCATGGTGGTGAGTTTATCTGTTTTATGAGTCATTGCATAGGCCTTTCTGCAAGTGATGATTTTTATTTCAAGTCTCATTCATTGCCTAGCTGTCCATGTCCACAGGGCCATTTTATACTAAAGGTTTGCCCTTAGGCAAGTTACTTGACTTCTCTATGCTTTAGTCTCCTTATTGGTTAAGTGGGGAAGCAAAAAATAGTAGCTACATCACTGAGTTCTGAGGATTAGAGAAATTAATATACCTCAAGTACCTAACAGTGTCTGACATACAGTGAGTACAGTATAAACGTCAGCCATTTTTAAAACCACAAGCCTTTAAGATTGAGTAAAAGAATGTTGATGCCTCAAAAGAAAGGATACTCTGCAAATCTATTTTCCACTTAAAGGAAAAAAAATGAGGTATCTTGACCAGGATGGGACACTGTCCCAGGGAGAAGCACTGTGATCTAGAATCAACGAGCCCTGTTTGACTGATGTGATCTGAGAAAGAGCAAGGAAGGGGCCCAAATGATCTGCAGGGAAAGGGTGGTGACACACTCCTCCTCAGTTTAGTCAGGGACAGAGCAGGAGCAAATGAAATGAATAGAGCAATGATACTGAGAATCTGGGTTTGATAGCCGAAGGGTCGTCTGTCTCTGGGTTGTTGAGTACTAGAGGGGGAAGATAAGAGGCTGTGGGCTCCGGCCACTTCTAACCAGCTTGGAAATTGCACTGCAGGTTGGGACCTTTGGTCAGGGAGTCAGGCAGGTTCAGTTCTAGTATTGAACTTGACTCTTAGTAGCAGGGGCATGGCTTTCTGCCACTCAATCCTCACTCTAGGTCTTAGGTTCCCCTTGTATAGAACGGAGGTTTAAGAATAGGTGGGCCCTTCAGGCTCCATATTTTCTTTACGTCAGGGTATCCTGGAGATCTTGGTCAATCTTTCCATGACTCCAAAGTATTCCCTGAACATGTGTTCCCCTACCAATGGACATTAGATTGTCCCAGCCTTTTGCACTTACCATCTACTGTGCACGTTTTGTATGTGCCTGTTTATGGAATTTTACACATTTATCTCTAGGATGCTAAATGGAGTTGCCAGTTGACAGGGGTTGCACATTTGTGATTTTTCATGGCCACTGCCAAATTGCTTTCCCCAGAGGTTGTGCCAGATTATAATACTACTGCCAAGCTGGGGCCCTGCTGTTTTCTTTATATGGTGAGGAGTCATGGGTGGGAGGTCTTGGTAATCGCTCCAATGCATCTTCCCTCTTGAAGGTAAAGTGACCTGCCCTGCTCCAGGCTCACTCCCTTCTTTTTCTTTTTCTTTCCTTTGAATTTATTTCAGATTAATATGAGGGCACAAATGATTAGGTTACACTGTTTGCATTTCTAAGGTAAAATCCAAGTTGTAGTAGAGCCCTTCACCCAGGGATGTGCTATGTACCCTTCTTGCTCCTGTTTCTGAAGCCCCCAGGGGCTCAGCCAGGCTTGGCTTCTTGTTCCTCTCCTTGCACCTCAGCTCTGTTCTTTCCTCTGATCCTTGCCTTTCTGCTCTCTAGTTAGAGAGAGAGAGAGAGAGAGAGAGAGAGAGGAGAAAATGAATGTGTTCCAGGTGCTCGGTGTCTCACCAGTGACGAACCTGCACCTGCCATCATTCTACCTTCTGTGTCCACACAGCTGGCCTCCCTCAGCCGGGGTGGAGGAGGGACAGCCAGCCAGCTGTGTGTTATGGTGAAAGACAGATCCCTTATGCAGTGAGACTGTGGGGCAAACTGGCCATCCAGGCCTCTGCTTCCAGCCTTTAGTGAACTGAAGGATCACCTTTAGTGAGCTGAAGCAAGGCTCCTGATACTTGCTGGCAATTTCAGTCCAGGAAGGTGCTGGAACATCTTAGATCTTGGTTGTGACTTGGAACCATGCTCAGGAACACTCAAATCTATCATCAATAACTGTCCATGGGCTTAGCTGAGGGGGAGGGGGCCTCCCTGGACAGAGAAATATATGTCACAAACATACCCCAGGGAGCTGGAGCGTCACTCTTCTTCCTGTTCTCTTTGATGTGGTTGGTGTTCGCTAAAATTGCTTTAAGCATCATTTACTCAATTGTCCAGGCTGATAAAAGTTGTCATGAGGGGTGAAAGAAGTCACCCCTGCTTCTTTACACTGGCTTTGAGATGTTTACAGGAGCCCCTCCCCCAATTATTCATTCATCAAACACCTCCTGGGCACCAGTGTTGTTAGGAGTTGGCTGTGTGAGTACAAGGGCCTCAGACTGTGCCACTGCCCTAGGAAAGTTGCTGAGAAGAGGCTTCAGGAGTGGAAAGCACAAATGTCACTGAAAAGGCAGGTGAAACATGTCTGGTCAATTTTGGCCCCCTCCTAATGACATCCCTCTTAGTTTTCACTCTCCAAGCATCTGATAATTTTGAGAGGAGAATGAATGGAGAGAGTCACAGTAGGAAGGTGGGGACAGCTCCCTGGGGAAGGCTGGGCAAGGTCTGGCAGGAGAGAGCTTCAGCTCTGGGAATTTGCTAGTTTAATAGGGTCACTGGCAGGTGGTTTGGGTTTGGGTGAGTTCGCCGAGAGATAACTCCAGTCATCTGGCTGGAGACAGGAAAGGGACAGATTTCCTAGGGTCCTCTGAACCTAGCCTTTGATGATGAGATGATGCCATGTGACCATCATTAATAGGATGTGCACCTCTGAGTCAGCTGATTATTTTTCATCTTTGCAGTTGGGGTGGTGGTGATAGTGCATGGAGTTGTTTGCATTTTTTTGCTAAGTTCCTTTTACTACTGATGGATTCATTTCAACACACATCTGGTAAGCTCCCATTATGTGCCAGCAGTGAGCAGACAGCTGAGGTCCTGCCTCATTTGGAGCTGGCATTCCATGTGTGCACTAGTTTTATGTTCCCAAATGTGCCCCAGGGCCCATCCCAGAGAAGGGCACTTGGATCTTAGGGAGCTTGAAAAAGTTTGCACATTTCAAAGGGGTCAGGCCCTACTGGTGGAATCTCAGTCATGGAGCAGATATTTGGGGCTGTTCACCCAATGTGAACAAATGGGGAACCCAAAGATCATAGCCTGGGGCTGAGCCATGTGTGTGATCTTCATACCCCTAGTCCCTCTCTCTGGGACCCTCAGGTGCCCTATGCATGGAGAAGGGGCTGGAGCATGGGAACCCTGCTCCCTGGGGTGGCATCCGTGATGTCAAGTTCCCTGGGCTAAAAGCCTCTTGTCAGCAGAGTAATTGGATCTGACTGGCAGCAGGCAGGGAGCAGAGGTATTCAAGTCAGTTGGTGCTATTTTTAAACGCCCTCTGTTCCCAAGTGTAGATCTCAGCTCAGTGGGAGAGAACCGGCTCATCTCAACCCCTGGGAATCAAAGCACAAGCCCTCCCCCCAGAGTTTAAGTCCCCCCCCATCCTCAAAATCAGATCTTAAATTGGGCAACTGCCCACAAATCTTGCCATGACCACGTGTCGTGGTGTGGGGCAGGATGGACTCCAGGGATCCTGGGGTGGAGGGGCATACCTTGGTATGGGCTGGTTGCCTGGCTGGCCAGAGCAGACCCACAGCCCTATTCTCTTGGTTGCCTGCAGCCCCAGAGGCTCACCACTAAGCCTGCAGGCAAGCATGCCCCTGCCTGTCTGCTGCTGTCTCTACTCTTGGTAGCAGCTCACAGCTGCCAGTCACGCTCTGAAGGCAGAGCAGAGAGCAACTACTCTGCTGTCAAATGTCCCTCTGGGAGCTGCACCCCATCCTGAGTGCTGCCCGGGTGGTGATGAGGAGCTGACGAGGCTGATGTTGGGTCTCACTGTGGAAGCTGCCAGTTTGTCTGTTTCTTTTCGCTTGCTGCACCTCCTCTCCCCAACTCCCACCCCAGCAGCTGGCAGTAGGATGTTCCCCTCCAGAGCATGTGGGCTGATAGGAAGGGCAATCTCTGGTGGTCTTAAAGGCAAGGCCATCTCAGGCAGGGGCCATCTCAAAGGTCTGAAAAATAGCTAGCATGGAGCATACATCGTCCATGGTGAAGACGGTAGAACTGGATGCCAGGTGCAATCATATCTTGTTATAGGTGAGGACAGAGGCCCAAAGGGAAGCCTACCTCGGTCAAGGTCGCTGACTAGGACCCTCCAACACCCAATCCACCCCCCCAATTCCTTAGGCCTTTGGCTGCAAAGAATTAGGGATGCTTCTACCTCAAATGTTACAGCCTCTCTTCGAGAAGCTGGAGGAGTTCCAGGAGTCTCCTAGCTTTAGCTCAGGGAGCCTGACTCTGTGGTACTCTGTCCAAGTTTATTTCTTCAGGTGACAGATCTTTTTTTTTTTTTTTTGGGTGACAGATCTTGAACTCAGCTGAGAACCCTGCCAGGACCTTGTCTCTCTGTCGAGTGGAATTAGAATAAGGCAGATTGCCCACACCCTTTGCAAGGGTGCTGATTTCAAAATTTATAAAACAGGACTGCCCAAGCCCTATCTGGAAGCGGACCATGTGATGATGTCCCGGAGACCTTGGGAAGACACTCTTTGCCCCCAAATCTAACTGCTATTTCCTGTCACAGGGTGCCCAAGCCCGCAGCCCTGCGTGACCTTCCTTGACGTTTGTAGTCACTTCTGAGTGGCGTGGGAGGCTGCTCCCTGGCTGTGGAGTCTTATCAAGTCCCACAGACTGGCCAAACTCATATCCACCCTGTGTCACGAGCCCTGTGACTGGGAGTGTGTGACAGTAAGCTGACTACTTTGAGTCTCAGTTTACTGATTTCTTAACTGAGAAGAGAAGGAAAGCTGAAACTAGGGGAGAGGAGTGGGAGACAATTGTGGGGGCCCTGGGAACCTGGGCAAAGGGTTGGAGGGCTTGAGGAAGGGAAGAAGAGCAGCACCTTTTCCACTTTGCTATACTTACATTTTTTTAATTAGTTCACTTGAAAAGACTACTTAGTATATCTTAAAACCGAATAACATACGCACATTGTATAAAATTCTGTGATGTAAAAGAATGTGTGTATATATATAAACATACATACATGCACATATATACATATATGCATATATGTATATAGAAAAGACCACATGCCCATTCCCCACTGCCCCAGGCACCCGGGTAAAGCCACTGTTCATGGATCTCATTGATCTTTCCAGAAATCATCTGTGTGTTTACTTTTGCTGCACATATATTTTAATCTAAAGCACGCAATTTATTTCAAGCTCATGCAGCACTCTTGGCTTCATCTCTTATAAATGTTTGTTGTAACATCCTTAATACAGGCCTCATTTGGGTATACTTTAAGTTTTCAAAGCACTTTATCCCACCATTTCTCATCTGAATCCGCAGTAATCCTGGAGGTAGAGAGGGCAATATCCTTATGCACATTTTGCAGGTCAGGAAGATGAGGCTCAGAGAGGCTGGGGTACTTGCCTATGGTCACACAGGAAATGAGTGAGGTTGGACTTGAATGAAACTTGCCTGACTCTCCAGGCAGATGCATCCCACTGCTCTTTCAGAGAAAATGCTTTAGTCTCTGTATGCCCTATACAATAGGCATTTAATAAGAACCTATTGCCGGGCAAACCAGGACTGTGTATGGGTACCCCTGACATGCAGGCCTGACTCATCTCAGCAGTCAGGGTTGGATTGTGGACACTCAGACCACAGCTGCCCTCTATGTGCGTGCACACACTTGCACACACACTCACATGTTCACACATGCCAAATGCACACACACATGCACAGAAATACACAGATGCACATATGCATGTTCACACAATGCCACACATATGCACAGATACATACACACACAGCAAGTGCACACATATGCTTATCCCATGCACATTCAGACTCATACACACACACACACACACACACACACACACACAGCCCTCAGACTCCAAAAAGGCAAACGCAGCCTGTGGCATCCTGGCCTGCAAGTCCGCCTTGCCTTGGTGGGGAGGGCAAGTACAGCGGCAACTGGGAAGCGCCACGTGAGAGGCCATATTAAGTTCACTGGGGCCCATTCTGCCCCCTGTAGAGATCTTCATTCTGTGCTGTCACAGTACAGCATTGTGAACAGGGAGCACACCGGGGCTGTGGGAGGATGTGTGTGGGATCCTGCTGGGCCTTATTCTTGGCTGTAGCCACCCCACTAGCTTCAGATGACATCTGAAGCTAAAGCCTAAGAGTTGGGGGGCACGGGAGGATGCAGAACCCAAATCAGCCTTGTTGCAGGGCCTGGGGGAGTCCTTGTGTTAGTTTTTATTTTTATTTTTGTCAGTTTTAAGTGTCCTTTCCCTGGGCCTAGATTTTGGCCCAGGCCAGTTTGAAAACACGAATGGCCATGTGAGACCTTAGCTGTCAACCTCACAAGTGACAGGCACAAGGAGCCCCTCCTTCACTGAGTGTACCCTTTGGTGGTGCTGACAGTGAAGGAAGGACAAGCTTGGAATGAGAAAAATTGGCTCCCAATCCCCAACCTGGGCCAAGTGACATCAAGCAAATTTTTCTAACCCGCTGAACTTTAGATTTTCGTCTCTAAAATGGGTGTAATTTCCATATGCACGGGATCATTTTTGGGCTGAATTTGGGAAAAGCTTTCTAAGAGGTAAAGTGATACACTGATATGACCATGACCTTCGGGGGGACTGAAGCAGAGTTCCTGAGGGATCTGGAGCAGCTAAGTGGGAGGAGAGATGAGCAGGGAGCTAGGAAACAGGGTTTGAGAAGTCCTGGAAATGGAAAGAACTTTCGATGGGGGAGTTAAGACACCCTGTGCGGCAGCAGCTGGCTACTCAGGGCTGGGGTTTGTACTCAGCCTTCCTGACTTTGCTGCTGGCATTTTCACTGCTAATTAACATGTGATAGGGGTGGAAGGGAAGAAAAACTCCAAACAATTGATTTGTCTATTTGCCAGCACATCTGGCTGGGTGTGGGAAGTCAAATTGAGGCTAAAAATCAGTGCTACACATTCTGAAGGAAACACATGGATTTGTGGGTTTCATTCTCTGTTACTATCACTGGTTAAAGCTCTAGGAAGTCAAGGTTCAATTGCAATCTTTTGAGGGAGCAATGGGCAGGGAGAGAGGAAGTGTTTAAAGCACTCTGGCTTTGTAAGGAGAAAGGCGACGCAGGGACTTGACTTGTGATTTAGGGATCCAATAAATAAGTCATCCATTCATCCATCCATCCTTCCAATCCAGGGAGTGTTCACTGAACACTCAGGTTACATCCAGCCATGTCCTTAGGGTGTTTTGGGTATTCCAAGGAGAGAAGATGAGGATTTTGCTCTTTGAGCATTCAAACACATTCGGAACAAATTAGAGCATAATTCAAAAGTGAGTCCCCACCTCAGTAATGGAAACAACATTTGTATCAGTTAGCTTTTTCTGTATAACAACCACTCCCTCCAAAACTTGGTCCTAAAATGACAACTATTTATGTAGCTCATGATTTGGCCGGTTGGTAATTAGGGATGTGCTCATTTAGGAAATCCTGGTGGTCTTATCTGGGCTCCCTCATCAGTCTGTGGTCAGCTGCTGGGTCAGCTGAGATTGATTAGTCTAGGGCAGTTATCTTTGCATCGTGCATCTCTTCATCCGCCAGTAGATTAGCCTGGGCTAGTTCTTATGGTCCAGGCAGAGGACCAAGACACACACAGAGAGAGGAAACTGCAAGGACTTGAGGCCCAAGCTCAGAATTGTGTGATGTCACTTCCGTTACATTGTATTGGCTCATAGCCAAGTCTAGATTCAAAGTGTGGGGAGACAGACTCTGCTTCTTGATAGAAGGAGCAGCAACGTTACCTTACAGGGGGTGAGCATACAGGGAATTCGGGCTATTTTTGCAAACCATCAATCATACCATTCTTCTAGTTGCTCAAGACAAAATATCTGGAGTCCATCTTGTCCTTAGTCTCTCATGCTCTTTATCCAATTAGTAAGTAAATTTGGTCACCCATACCCTTCCTACCTTTGAAATGAAATATATTTTGGATCTAACCGTTCCTTCCCTTCACCCCTACCCCCATTGCCACCCTAGCCCAAGAAACTACTGTCTCTTGCCTGGTCCCTGCTTCTTCCCTTTGTCCCCTGCAGCCTATTCCACTCAGTCGCCAGAGAGTCAAGTCCTAGCACTCTTCCGCTCACATACCCACCGTTGGCTCTTAGCCTCACTCAGAGTCAAAGACAACAGTGTGGGTCCTGCGAGGTTCTGCATGATCTGTGCTCCAGCCTCCCAAGATCGGTCTTATCCCTCGAAACCCCAACCACATAAGTCTCCTGATGTTCCTCCAAATGCCAGGCTTGCTGTCACCACAGGGCCTTTGCATTGCAGTTCTAGCTGCTTCGAAAGCATTTTGCCTGGATAACTGCCTGCTCAGCTCTTCGCCTTCTTCAGCTCTTTATACAAAAATGACCTTTCAGTGAAGTTCTCCTGGCCATCCTACTGAGAAGGGAAACATCCCTTCCATTCTTTCCCCCTGTTTCAGTTTTCTCCATTGCTCTATCATCATCAATAAATGATGTATTTTCTTATGTATCTACTTATTGTCTAGACAAGCACTATTCAACAGAAGCATAATGTAAGACACATACATCATTTAAACTTTTCTAGCAGCCACATGAAAAAAGTAAAAAGAAGCAAGAGAAATTTTGAAAGTAATATACATTATTTAATTCAGTATATGCAAATATCATCATTTTGACATTTAATTAATTTTAAAAGTTATTAATTGTTTACATTATTTTGTTTGTACTAAGGCTCTGTAGTAGTCTGGTGTCTATTTTATCCACACAGCACATGTGAATTTGGACTAGCCACTTTTGATATGTGGTGACCATACTGGCCACTGCAGAACGAGACAACTATTACATGAGGGCAAAGTCTTTGACTGCTTTGTTCTCGGCTGTGTCCCTAGCACCTAGCACAGTGTTTGGAGCATAGTAGGCATGCAATAAGTGTTTGGTGAGTGACCAAGTTGAGCTCTGAATCAATGAGTTATGTGGCATAATAGTTTCAGGCCCAGAAAAGAGCTATTGTCTGGCTGTTTTCTGGGCTGTGGGGTGGAACTGTGAAGGGAGTAGGGTTGGTCTTTCTCTTCCAGCCTTGCCAACTCAGTCAGCATTTCCCTGGCTTTCCATTCTCTTGGACAGACAGACAATCTCACAAGTTCATCCACACTGGGAAATATTAGGACTTAATGTGTTGGCCTCTATTGGGCATTTGCACTTTTTCTTTCTTTCTTTCTTTCTTTTTTTTATTAAATCATAACTGTGTACATTAGTGCAATTAAGGGGAGCATTTGCACTTTAAATGTAGAAATGAGAGAAAGTAATGCTTAATCCAAAGCATGGCTCTCTCCTGGAGAATTTTTGGCTCCAGTGAGAATGCTGTTACTAGACCGTAAATCTCACTGGTGTCCCTGAGTTCACCCCAAAAGTAGGCTCCCAGCCAGGGTGCCTCTGATGGCAGCTGCCCTTGGGTGGCCTGCTGCTAGGCACTCTGGCTTCTCTCCTCTGCCTGGTATCATCTTACTATAGATTGCAATGGGGCTTGATGGGAGGAGTGGGGACCAGGGAGGAGCAGGTGCTCTCAGAATTCGGGAATGTCTCTAATTCAAGGAAATCACTGAGCCCATTTTCTGCAGCCAGTCCTGGGTCATGCCCTGGAGTGGGTGAGAAGCCTGTATACTTTGTAAGACACTTTCTCAAGAGTATTCCCCCTGGGGGGGTGGGGCAGGGAAACACCACAAAGCTGAAGCCCAGAGGTAGGATCTGTCCCTGTTGCTGTCGTGAGGGCTTGCCAGGGAGCAGGTGCAGTCTTGGCTTTCAGGGCCTCTCAGTCCATCTGGGGTGACCTGGTGGAAGGGACACTGGCCTGAAAAAATGATGTAGGATGCTAAGTGATGAGCAGAGTAGACAGGGCACAGCCTGGTGAGGGCAGGCTGGGGCAGGAGGCAAGGAAGCCAAGGCCAAGCAGGGACAGCCAAAGGGCTGAGGGTCACTTGAGATGACTGGGGATGGGCCTTTGCTGCTTGTTAGACACCTGGACTCCGAGAAACCTATGGTTCTGCCTCTGGCAAGTCTCTCCTCCCTGCCCCACCCCTGTCTTCTCTCCCTGCCTTTTATTATCTCCCTTCCTGTTCTCTCTCTTAGCCTTATCTCTCTCTTGCCTTCCTTTCTCTGCTTACATATTTCTCCCAAGGTCCTCCTTTACTCTCTGCTTGCTTGCTGTGACACACACACACACACACACACACACACACACACACATCCCCTAGACAGGGCTGCCCCATGGGCAGTGGTGTTTGGGAATCCAATTTGACTGACTCTGGCTACCTCTGACAATAAGCAGATACCTCCTGTCAGATGAGATTTGATTTCAGGGGTGTGGGGAGACCGAGAATTCCCACAGCGCCTCGACTCATTGACTGCTGCCTGAAATCTCACTATTAGAGCTTCACAACATGATTCCCTGAGAAAAGCCACACCCTAAACTCTTCCCCATCACTGCACCTCAGAGCGAGCAGCCCAGGAGCCAGGCTTGGAGCAGAGCAAAGGAGGGCACAGGAGAGGGTGATGGTGGAAGAAACAGTTCTCCTGAGGTGAGTGGGAGTCAGAGAACAAAGTTACCCTTTCCCATCCACAATATTCACAGGGGCAGGTCTGTGTAAGTGTAATATGTGCTCTGCAAACCCTGATGAGAACAGCCCTGGGTTTAGCAGCTTTTAAAATTTCATCTGGTCAATTCTAGGCACCAGGTGATACTAATGTGAGCTGGGCTCAGGTAGCTCACCTAGCACTTCTTAAAAGTTATTTGTGGGTTTTTTTTTGGGGGGGGGAGGTTGTTTTCTAATTTCTTTATCAAAAATACAGTATTAAGAGAATATTTGAACTCATGACCTAAGAGGAACTACACATGGTTTTCAAAAGCTCAGCATGCTACCCACAGCACACACCCTTCTTCCTTGGGCAGGAGTGGCAGGGGAGGACCTCTGTTCTGGATCTGAACCCACTTCTTCTACCTGAGTTGATAGGGATTCACATTAACCAAATCTGGGCTGGGCTCCCAACTTTGAGTTGGACTTACTGCCGGCCTCTGCATTCATCACAAAGTCTTTCTGTCTGTGGTTCTTCAACGCAAGCCTTTCTACCTTGCTTATTCTCTCCTTTAGTGACATTTGTCTCTCTGCCGCCATGGCATATCCATGCAGTGCTAAGATGCTGTGAGGCAGCTGCTTGCACATGACCAATGTGTTTTAGGAAGGTGCTGTTTCCTACATGTTCAGCCATTCGTTGTGATTCATTCCTTCATCCACCAAGTTCTTACTAGGTATTAGCAAAGTCCCCTCCCATCAGGGTTTTGAGAGCAGAAATTCAGTTCCTTGGAAGAAGCTGAGCTTTTCATTAGAGATCAAAGCCTGGCCCTGGGGAAGCATCACAAAGCTGCTCTTGACAGCAGAAGATCCCTTTGGGTATATCACTTCCTTTCTAGGCCTAATGCTGGATGTCCTCTGCTGGACAGGGAACTAATAGAGAGAGAGGAAAGAAAGCAGGGCCGTGGCAGCCCAAAGGGTTGAGCCAGGGAAGAGGCCTTGTAGAGTTGATTGACTGGAGCAAAAGAGATTAAACTGATTTACCTTGAGTAGATAAGGAAACCAGAAGAGTGGCCTATGGAGCTAGGTTCTGGGCAGATGACTGACTTTCATTTTCTTCATCTCTGCTTTGTCTGGTTTGTCATCAAGTAATTAGTTCATAAAGTATCCCAGTTTCCTGGTCTGCCATTCAAGACTCCATACAATTTGCCCTCTTCTCCATCTTGCCTGTTTCACCTTACCAAGCACCCTGCCTCTGAGCAAGTCACAAAGGGTGTATTATCTAGTCACATGGGATTAAATGTCTCCCAGGCTGGAGAACACAATGTGGGCCATTGGGAAGCTTGGAAGAAGCAGGAAATTGAGTTCTGAGGTGCATTAGTGCACAGGGAGGGTACTCTTTGGGGGCTACACTGGGTAGAACGTCAGGTCTGTTTTTGCACACAGGCCTCATGGCCTGCATCTCCTCCTTGTGCCTTGGCTCAGGCCTCCAGGCTCTGTCTCTGTCTTAGTCTGGTTGTACTGCTATAAAAGAATACTGGAGCCTGGGTAACTGATGAAGAAAAGAGATTTCTTTGGCTCACACTTTTGTGGGCTGTACAAGAAGCATGGCACCGGGATCTATACTGGCAAGGGACTCAGGCTGGTTCCACTCATGGTAGAAGAGGAATTGGTGTGTACAGAGATCATAAGATGAGAGAGGAAGCAAGTGAGAGAGTAAGATAGAGAAAATAGAGATAGAGATAGAGATAGAGATAGAGATAGAGATAGAGATAGAGAGGTGCCAGGCTCTTTTTAATAAGAAGCTCTTGCATAGAAGTAATAGAGCAGAATTCACTGCCAAAGAATGGAACCACACCATTCACGAGCCAGGACCCAAACACCTCCCAGCAGTCCCCACCTCCAACACTGGGGATCGAATCTCAACATGAGACTTGGCAACACAACCACACCCAAACCATAGCAGTCCCTAAGGACTACTATTGCTCCTTCCTTACTGTCATGCTTTTGCTTCTCTCCCCCATCACCCCTTGGCAGATGGTGGATAATCAGTTTGGCCAATTTTAACTATGACAGGTCAAAAGGGGGAGAAGGAAGTCGATGTCACAGGGCATTTGGATCATCTGCCTAGTGTTCATGCTCCTCTCTTGGGCAGTGAGTTGGCCTCTGCACGGACAGCTGCAGCAATGAGGAACTTTGGGGGACAGAACAAATTCTGGGAAATGTCTTCTTTACATTGACTCAGATTTACATATCAGAAAGAGCTAATCCTTTTGACTGCAATTATCACCTGACCCTGAGTTTCTTCTTCCCTGCCCACACTCAGATTCTCCCACTGTTCCTTATATCAGGTGACTCATATTCCCTGACAACCCATTCTCCATCATCAGGGTCCAGTTCATCAATATTCGTCTTAATATGAGGTGCCCCAAATTGATTCCAATACCTGAGAACTTTCCTCTACTTTCTTCCTTCAGTTAAATCCTATGAAATGCAAGACTTAAGCCCTTTTCCATGAGGTTTCCAGAGGTACTCTGGGATTTGTCCTACTATAGAAGCACCCAGCAGGCCAGAGCACCTTGGCCTGCTCTACAAAGCTGGAACTTGTGCTTGGCAAGGCAGGGGGGAGGCCTGAGGTTACTGGTCAAAGTGAACTGGATTTTGCTAAACAGCCCCACTCACCAAGGCTGATCCTCAGCATCTCTAACAGAAGATTCCAACTTGTTCCTCATGAACACCAGCAGCTGCTGCTTTGTCATCTCACGGTCACTTTCTTCAGCAGGAACAGGCTTTTTCCTAGGGGAGCTTCAGAGAGGGAGAGGGAGAGGGACCAGAAATGGAGGTGAGATTACCAGGGCCAAGGCATGTCATTCAGCGATCATCCGGGGAGGGACTCTGGGAGTCCCATGTGTAGCCCTGGGACAAGCCACCCAGATTTCCTGGCCTCCAGGTCGTCATCTGTAGAGTGAAGGCTACCCAGTCTCTGAGCTTCATTCAGCTCAGATATTTAATGATTTTGTGAAGAACCTTATTTCCTTGCTAGCTAATGATATAGTACTTACCTTCCCTGAGCAAATGAGGTCTTTCTTTCTTTCTTTCCTCTCTTCCCCTCTCCTCTCTCTTCTTCCCACCTCCCTCACTCTTTCTTCCTCTTTTCCTCTTTCCTTCGATATTTAATTACCCCACCCCAAGAAGATGCCTGAGGCCCCTTCTAAGATCAAAGGGTATGCACTGTATGAAAACATTCACGTCACAGCATACTATTGGAGGTAAAATTTGTACATAAATAAAATGCCAAGTATAATAGGCTCAATACCACAAGCCAGATAGAGAGGGGAATTTCAGCCATCTGGGGGGCCTTGGAGGGCTCCATGGGGAGTTAACATCCACCCTGGCCAATCAAATTGGACAGTCTGGCAAGGCCGGGTGGCAGGGCTGGGGGAAGAGAACGGCCATAGAGGGCCCAAAGGCTTTCTAGGATCCTGGAGACTCGTGGGGATGAGAGGGAAGCTCATATAGGGCAGTGACAGAGAGGGGAAAGAGTGTGGAGGGGAGGGAGAAAGAGGGAAGAGAGGCCGGGAAGGGCAGGCATCTGGGCAGGGAATGGAGTACACACAGGCATGCTCTAGGAAACGTAATGTAGCAGTCACTTATTTGGAAGGTCAGCACTGGGCGCCCTGCCTTTCACTGTTCTGGCCCCTGTCACTGCTGGCCACTGTGGCACAGCACTGCCAGTTCATCTCAGACCTGGCTTGTTCAGCTGTGATCCCCGGGGGCAGTCACAACATTCACTTCACAAACATCCTCCTGGTGCTTTCTACTCCACTGCTCTTGAAAGAGATGAGGGTTTCAGCAGGTGTGCAGGATTGAGTGTCATCATTGCTGGTCACAAGGCTAGGATACTAAGGTCAGAGAAGTCCACTGTGCCCTCCAGGTCTGACTGAGAGGGGAGGTGCACTGGCCTCTGGAATGGGGCCCTTACACCAGGTGACGCTTCCCAGCTTTGAAAGCTTCTTGGCAGGGAGGCATTCCTCATTGGCCTCTGTGAGCAGAAATCTGCTTTTCAAAACAGATTTTCTTCCCTGCTCATCTGGGCTCTCCATAAAGACGCAAACTCCAAGTATGGCTGATGAGGACAAGCCCTCCCTGTCCTTGCTGTTGGTTGTCCTCTGTCCTCTCTCTGGCCTTCCCTCCCTTCTGGTTCTGCCCCAGTGCTGGGGGACAGTGAGCTGAGCTAGGCAGGAAACCCAACACCCTGAGAACTGCTGGGGAGGAGGGAACTGGGGCCTCCAGGGAAGCTAGGGAGTGTCTAGTTCCCATACTACTCTCCCAGGGTCCCTGTCCCTGGAGCAGATAGATCTGGCCCTGAGTAACTGGGGGCCTGCAACAGAAACCCTGGGCAGGCCTGTGTCTGAGGTACCCGCTAGCAGGAGGTAATTGTCACTGGGGTTGTACAGTGGGTGGCAGGCTAGGCTGAAATGTCAGGTGGCTATGGTGCCCTCTGGGCCACCTGTTCTTCCCTTCTTCAATCCTTTTTTCCTCTGAGGGCTAGACTGGATGGCAGTACCTCTCAGCCACAGAGTCTTGAGGACAAAGACCACTTTCCTTCCTGAATGAATACAGAGAGTTGGGGAGCCGTGTGCTTAGAGGCCTCTACTGCCTCCATGGCCTCTGACATCTGACTCCTTGGCCTGGCTCTTGCCTGCTCCTGCCCAGGCCCAGCCCTGGCTCCATTCCCCTCTTCCACAGGCCAGAGGACCTGGGGTGAGCCCAGTGTGCCCATGTGGTGGCCTGGCCCCATTCTTGCACTGCCCTCCTCCTGAAAGCCCATGTTAGTCCATTGGGGCTATAGCAAAATGCCACAGACCAAAAGGCTTATAAATAGCAGGAAATGATTGTTCAGCTCTAGAGGCTGGGAAGTCCAAGATCAAGGCACTGTCAGACTCAGTCACTGGTGAATCCTCTTTCTTATAGTTGGTACCTTCCTTCTGTATCCTCACATAGAGGAAGAGGCATTTGAACTGTCTGGATTATCTTTTATAAAGACACCAATCCCATTCATGAGGGCATCTGCACCCGTGACCTAATCACCCCCAAAGGCCCCACCTCCTAATACCATCATCTTGGGTATCAGGATTTCAACATACAAATCTGGGGACATACCCACAGCACTCTCTCACTGCTACCTCATCCAGCTTCCTCGCTCCCTGTGCTCTGGTCCCTCCCCTTCTCTGTTTAGTGTCTCTACTCTTGTCATCACCAGAGGAGTATCCCAGGCTGGTCAGTAAACCTTTTAGAGACACAGAGCCTCATCACTGTTCTAATCATGTGCTTTCCTCCCTGCCCTGGTCCCTGTCCTGTCTTCTCCCATGGGGCTGTGTGTGTTATTCTGCCTGCCCATCCACTCACTCTCTAGCTGCCAGCCTCTTCAGGTACTTTGCCCATGAGACACGCAGCAGTCCCCAGTCACTAGACATTTGTGGGGCACCTGTGGTGTGTTCTGTGTGTGCCCCACAGCTCTGGGCCTTCCTGGTCTCAGTGTGCAAGACTAAGTCTGGGTCTCCTACCCTCAGCCCTGTGTCTGCTTCTCTCAAGCCCCAACTGTTGCTTTAAGGGACTGCTCCTGGCCAGCTCCTGGAGGCAGGTGCTAATCATCAGTAGCAATTTCCAGAATTCCATAACACACTTTTTAAAAAAATAATTAATTTAGGCCTTACAATTGATGTGTTTATTTAATGTAGTACTTTGTCTGTTTGCTTCTGGAAGACCCTTCTTTTTACTCCCTGAAAATGTTATTTGGCCCATAACGAATCTTTCAATTGATGGCATTTTAGCCCTCAGGAAATATGATAAATGCATAGTGTAATCAGGGACATCTGGAGATTATTTTTTGACCAGAAGAAGTAACTCTAATGGAAAAAATTATAGATTGTCTAGTAATGTGGGGCATTTGGGGATGTCAGTATTATTCAGACATCACTGATCATTGGCTAATCATGGACCCAGATATTCTACCCTGAGAGCTTCACTCCTTGGGTTTTAGAAACAAACAGAACACCTCTTACCTGGTACCTTCACAAACCCTTGCACAGAACTGAGGAGAGGTTCGGGGGCCTAGAGTGGGTGACCTTCTGAGCAGGGTAGGAGAGAACCACTGCCAGGTTGGAGATGACAGGGAGAGGAATACAGAGTCCCAGAAGGAAGTCAAAGGACCTCTGTAGGCAGAAATTGACTGAATATTTTGGGACAGGTGGATGCTTTTCCCACCTTCCTCCTGTTGACCATCCTGGAGGGCATAGATTATAGGCAAGCAGAAAGCACTCCAGGCTGGGGTCATTAGTTTCTCCTCCCTGTGGGCCTTCCGCTGCATAAGATGGGGTGCCCTCATGGTGGGAGGGTGCTGTGGGAGGGAGGCAGCTGCTGGGGGGAGGGCTCCACCCAGTGTCACCTGACCTGTCCCTGCTGTGCCACAGCATCAAAACTCAGAGCCCACTTGGCCCTACCTGCCATTCTTTCCTACTCAATTTCAAACCCATCTGCCTTCAGCCAGCTAAGTCCCCAGTCCCTTTGAGTCATTGTTTTCCCTCACTCCCTCCAACAATCAGTCCACAACCAGGTGTTTATTGAACACCAGCCCCCAGTGAGGCGCGTGGGGATCCAGAAACAGTAAAGACATGAAGCCCAGCTGGGTGGGGGTGGCCAGTGTGAAGAGACAGCTCAAGGTGGCCACCACCAGGTGTCAAATGTGGGGGAGAGACAGGGTGTTCTCAGTGCCAGAGGAAGAAGGCATCCCTGGAGGCTGGTGGGCAGGGGAGGCATTTTTGGAGAAGCTGAGAGGCAGCTCAGACCTTTAAAGATGGGGAAGGCAGCCAGGGAAGTAGGAGTGCAGACCACCCAGTACGAATGTGCTTGGAGTGTCTGAAATTTAATGCTGATCGATGCGGATGGCTGGGGAGAAGGCAGATCTATTAGAAAAAGTGGCTGAAATGCTTTGCTTTGTGACTGGAGTTGGCATCTTTTCTTTAGAGTTACACTGTCCAATAAGAAAGCCATTTACCTCCAGCATCTGCTGGCTCTTGGAATAAACAAGGCTAGGGGAATTGAGATGTGTATAAGTACAAGATATCGGCCAGGTTTTGAAGACTTAGTATGAAAAGAAAAGTAAAGTATCCTGATAATATTTTTACATTGAGCACATGTTAAAATAATATTTTGGATCTATTGAGCTATATAACATGCATTATTATTATTATTATTTGAGACAGAGTCTCATTCTGTTGCCCTGGGTAGGTTGCTTTGGCATCTTAGCTTACAGCACCTTCAAACTCTTGGGCTTAAGTGATCCTCTTGCCTCAGCTTCCTGAGTAGCTGGGACTACAGGTGCGTACTACAACACCTGGCTAGTTTTTTTAGTAGAGATGGGGGTCTCACTCTTGCTCAGGCTGGTCTCGAACTCCTGAGATCAAGCTATCCACCTGCCTCCCAGAGTGCTGGGATTACAGGCGTGAGCCACTGCACCCAGCCTTAATGTGTGTTATTAAAAGTAGTTTTACTTATTTCTTTCTACTTTGTAAAAGGTGGATTCTAGAAAATTGAAAAGTCCATATCATAATTTTGTTGGACAGAGCTGGGTTGAAGTCTCAACGATATTTTTATTGACCATTCCCTTCCTTTGTATTAATGTCTATCTCTTTTCTTTATCCTTCTATTGCTCTTCCTCCCTCTTCCTGCACTCATTTAGTTTCCCCCTCCTTCTCTTTTCGTTGTCACATGTGATAATAGATGGTGGGCAAAGAAAGGAGGGTCTGGAGCCTGTTAGCTTCTGCCACAGGCCCTGGACTCACCAAAGCCCAAATTCATAAGGCAGATAGGCCCAACTTATCCAGTATGCTTATGGGAATCAAGGTTCTAGATCAGTTTTTCAACCTTTTTAATCTCATGGCACACTTGAACCTATAGTTAAACTTACATGGCACACTGAAATTATGTTGATGCAAAAAAAAAAAAAAGAGTAAAATAAGAATATACTTACTGTGCTTTGAACTTCTTTCAAAAATAATTAAACTAGTGATCTTTACAAATTTTCAAAGTACACCTAAGATACTTTCATGGCCCACTGGTTGAAAATCACTGTTCTAGATCATTCTCTTCTGGCTTGCTTAGAATCCTTTAGATTTTCACTTCCTTTTGCAAATATTTATCTTTAAGAGATTTTTAAATGTCTATCAAGGATGTGCACGTAATTAACAAAGTTGAATAAACCAATATAAAGACACATTTAGCAAAGGAGCTTTTGTCTGCCCCTTGCTTCCCCACCAGAGTCAAACTCCCTCAACCACAATACTTTCAACTCTTCTTCTGTCCTTTACTTCCTGGAAGACATAAATTACTAAGAACACTTCCAAATAAACAATTAGACTGCTACTTGTTGATATTTCAAGTGCTGACATTGTCTGTGTTGTTCATGTTATGAAAGCAATGTCCTTTTCAGTTCTAACATAGTTTATTATTTTGTTTTATTGTTAATAGATTGTTACTCCTGGGCCAACAAGTAGTGCATAACACGGACAGTTACACTTTCTTTTCTTAGTGGTAATTGCATTATTTTTTTTTTGTGTGGTTGCTTTGCTTTCTATGACATTTTTACAAATCTTACCCAATTCTCTATCAAATTGTAAAATTTCTTCACAAATTTACACTATCTCCATGGGGCCAAATTTATCGGTAATCCTGTCATCTCCAGCCTCCTCCCTCCAAATCTCCTCTAAGCCCTCACCCTCCTGTTCTCCTGCCAGCTGCAGGAGCCTGCACCGCTGTGCACTTAGGAACCTTCCACCTCTTTGGGTGCAGCTCCTGTTTTGTGTTCCTCTTTCTTGGTTTGTGTCAGTACCTCCTTGAGAAAAAGAGTTGAGAATGTTAATTTTTTTGAGATCCTGTCTGTTTGAAAATGGCTTTATGCTATTCTCATACTTGATTAATGGTTTGGCTGGGCAGAGAATTCTAGATTGCAAATCATTTTCCTCCTGCAGTACCTTGAAGGCAGTTCTACTGTTTAAAGCTTTCAGTGTCTTTGTGGCAAAATCTCAAGTGATTCTAATTTCCAGAAGACCCTTTGTATGAGATTTGTCTGCTTTCTTTTTATAAGGTGTTAGAATCATCTCTTTACCCTGTTGTTTGGACATTTCACGGGGAGACACTTAAGTGTGGGGTTCTTTCTCCCACCTATCTTACTAGGCACTCGGAGGACCTTTTCTATCTAGAAATGCAGACCTCCTGTTCTGGGAAACAGGTTTCATAATTTTTTTTTCCTCACAATTTTCTCCCTGTTATTGCCTTCATTCTTTCTCTCTTACTGGTGAAATGTGGACTCTTCTGCCTGGATCCTTCAATGTTGGCATCTTTTCTCTCCTATTTCCCATTTCTTTGTCTTCTCATTCTGCTTCCTGGGAAATGTCACCATCTTTATCTTTCAACCCTGCTCTTGAATTTTAGATTTCACTTTGTAAATTTTTAACTTCCAAGAGCTCTCTCTCTCTCTCTCTCGTTTCCACAGTGCTCTTTTTAAAGTGCTTCCTTTTGTTTCATGGATCCAACATCTTATTTCTCTGAGAATATTAATTATAGTGTTCTGAAGTTAATTTATTTTCTTTTGTCTTTGCATTCTCTCTGTTCCTCTAAGTTTATTTTTTAAAATTTGTTTTAAAAACATGTTCTTGCTCTCTTTTCTCTTTGAATCAAGTCTGGTCATCCTTGGGCAATCTGTATATGTTGAAGAGCAGGTCACTAGAAGCTGTCCAGAAGCTCTATGTGTCCATGTGTGAGAATGGACTTTTCAGCTAATGGGCTTCATTACAGAGTGGCCAGTTGGGAACCCAATCATTTTATTGGGGTGTTTTCATCCAAAACTCTTCCTGGAATCAATGATTTTCTGCAGAGAAAATCCCCTGGTTTTAGCCTGGGCCTATGGAGGGTGCAGGGAAGCAGCTCATTCCTGGGTTACAGTGTTTTTGGTACCAAGTGGCAGAAGGGTCAGGGGTTCCAATGTCCCATAGGTAGATGTTCACTTAATCCCCCTGTGTTACAATGGTGCTGTGACCCTGTCGTCCTCTGCTTGGTGTCACGCTCCCCAAATTAGAGATTGATTCTCTTGGAGGGGTGGTCACTGCCGTGCTTGGGACAGGGGAGGAACCCTGGGTGTAACTGCTCCTTCTAAGACTGAACAGTCTTCCTGTTCTCAGTTCTGCTCTTACTCCAGCCTTCGGAGTGGCCAATACCTTCCAGCATCTTGTGGCAACATTTGTCCACTTCTTGTTGATGGCCCCTTTGGTAGGCTTTTGGTTTTCAATTTCTTGTCTCTGCTAATTCCTCCATCTGCTTTCTGTCTTTCAAAAATCTGTTGACATCTGTTGCCTGCTGATGTCACCTCTCTTGTTCTCTCTGTCCTTGCCTGTTTATCTTTTCTTTATTCCTCTGCTCTCATTTTGGGAAGGAACAGACATGTAGTGAGTCTGTCATGCTTAGAAAGAAGTTCCCTGTGAACCTTTCTGAAATGCTGGGTTTAGTTCCTTGTGGCATTAAAGGACTCCCTCCAGTGCTTAGAAGATTTTTGGTCTTGGAGAATTTATAAGGGTTTCTTGTCATCAAGCTCAGTTTTATTTAGAAAAGTACTAGAGCCTAAATTAACTTATACCTGGACATACTTGCTTTTGAGTAGATTGTAAAGTTATACTACATTATTTAGTTACTGTTTAAATAAAAAACTTTGTGATTTAGTTGTTTTTTTTTTTCTTAAAACTGCACAAGAAACAACTTATTGTTTTCTCTCTGGAAATCAGGGCTCCGTAAAGTTTGGGTTCTACCTAGCCAAGGCTTTAGTGAAGGCTGGGCTAAATTTTTTTGGTGTAGTATCTATTTAAAAAGGTAGAGTCACTGGAAGTGATGGCTCATACCTGCAGTTCCAGCACTTTAGGAGGCCAAGCAGAGGATTTCTTGAGGCCAGGAGTTCAAGACCCGCCTGAGGAATACAGCACGATCCCTAGCTCTACAAAAAAGTTTTTTTTCTTAATGAGCCAGATGTGGTGGTGCATCTCTTTAGTCCCGGTAACTTAGGAGGCTGCATGAGGAGGATTGATGGAGCCCAAGAGTTCCAGGTTACAGTGAGCTATGATTGTGCCACTGTACTCCAGCCTGGGTGACTGAGTGAGAACCTATCTCATAAAAAAAGAAAGGAAGGAAGGAAGGAAGGAAGGAAGGAAGGAAAGGAGGAAGGGAGAAAAAAGTGAGTGACAGGACTATAATTATTGAAATATGAATAAACAAAGGTTAAGAAAAATTTTCAAGTGTAACCTCTGAAAATGGAAGGATATCATT
>CAUYON010156664.1:0-20925 GCA_963573935.1 Arctocebus calabarensis
TTCTTCCCTTTCTCTGCTCTTCCTTTCCGCACTCCTCCCTCATTCTTTCTCTCTCTGATGTCCCCTTGCCCCACCCCCACGGTGTCATTAATTGTCATTAATTGTCCTTATGATAAAAGGATTTTTTTCCTTCTGGGTAGACACCTAGTAATGAGATTGCAGAATCAAATGAGAGGTCTAGCCTGAGTTCTTTGAGAGTTCTCCATACTTCTTCCAAAAAGGTTGTATCAGTTTGCAGTCCCATGTCTGGCCCCTTTTTATGTTTAATATATGATAAATCCCTTTTATTGAAAATAATACAATTAAGTAAAATTAGATCATTTTGAGACATTTGGGGATATACCTGTGTTTCTACACCTGCATAGTCAACCCAATTGGACTTGCAGCAAATCTTTCTTCACCTTTACAAGGTCAGTTTAATAATGTATGACAGGAATTGAGAATAGAAATGTCTTTCTTGTCTTTTATTCCTAACTTTTAATTTCCTTTCCGAATATGACTTTTAGTTTTCATTTTTTCCCCCCAAATATTCCACCATTTACACCACTTAAAAGCATATAACTTGGGTGGCTTTTAGTACATTCACAAGGTTATATGACTATTACCATGATCTAATTCCAGTACGTTTTCATCATTGCAAAAAGAAACCTTATACCCAGTAGCTAGTCACTCCATCACTCTCCCTTCTCCTCGGCCCTCCCCACCCCTCAGCCAGGCAACCATTAGTCTGCTTTCAGTGTCTGTTGGTTTCCCTATTCTGCACACTTCATATAGATGAAATAATGTAATATATGGCCTTTGTGTCTGGCTTCTTTCACCTAGCATAATATTTTCAAGGTTCATTCTTACTTGATTCCTTTTTATGGCTGAACAATATTCCATTGTATGGATATACGTTCATTTGTTGATAGACACTTAGGTTGTTTCCACTTTGTGGCTATTATGAATAATGCCATTATGAACATGCATGCACACGTTTTTGTTTAAACACCTGTTCGTAATTCTCTTAGGTATGTACCTAAGAGTAGAATTGCTGGGTCATATGGTAATTCTGTGTTTAACTTTTTGAAGAACTGCCAAACTATTTGCCACAGCAGCTGCACTATTTTACATTTCTACTGGCAAAGTATGAAGATTCCGATTTTTTCACATCCTTACCAACTCTCAATTTCCATTTTATTATAATTGTTGCCATCTTAGTAAGTGTGAAGTGGTGTGTGTTTCATTTCCCTAAAGACGAAGGATACTGAACATCTTTTCATGTTTATTGCTTATTTGTCTGTCTTCTTTGGAGAAATGTCTGTTCAAGTTCTTGCCAGTTCTTCAGTTGGGTTACTCATCTTTTTTGTTGTTGATCTGTGTTTATATATTCTGGATACAAAATTCTCATTAGATATGTAATTTGAAAATACTTTCTCCTATTCTGTGGCATGTCTTTTTACTTTCTTGGTAGAGTTCTTTGATGCACGAAAGATTTTCATTTTGATCAAATCTAATTTATATTTTTCCCTGTGTTGCTTATGTTTTTGGTGTCATATTTAAAAATCCATTGCTAAATCCAAGATTGTGACTATTTAAGAGTTTTCTAATTTTAGCCTTAGTACTAAGAATTTTAGTCCATTTTGAGTTAATTTTTGTATGATGAAAGGGAAGGGTTCATCATACTAGGGTGGATATCTAGTTGTCTCACCACCATTTGTTGAGGAGTCTATTCTCTCCCCACCCCCATTGAATGGTCTTGCCACATATGTCAAAAACCAGTTTACCATACATAGATTAGTTTGCTTCTGGCCTCTCATTTCTAGTCCATCAATATATGTATCTATGCTGATGCCAGTATACACTATTTTCATTACTATAACTTTGTAGTAGGTTTTGAAATTAGAAAGTGTAAGTCCTTCAACTTTTTTCTTCTTTTTCAATTTTTTTTGGCTATTTGGTGTTCCTTGTAATTCCATATAAATTTTAGAATCATCTTGCTTATTTCTGCAACCAAAATTTTTGTAAGAATTACATTGAATCCGTAGATCTATTTGTAGAGTATTGCCATCTTGGCAATTTTAAGTCTTCCCATCCATGAACATGGAATATCTTTCCATTTATTTGAATATTCTTGAGTTTCTTTCAATAATGCTTTCTAGTTTTCAGCATACAAGTCTTGCATCTTCTTAGCTAAATTTGTTCCTAAATATGTTATACTTTTTTTTTTTTTGCAGTTTTTTTTTTTTTTTTTTTTTTGGCCGGGGCTGGATTTGAACTTGGTTTGAACCTGCCACCTCCAGCTTATGGGGCCGGTGCCCTACTCCTTTGAGCCACAGGCACTGGAGTTACTTTATTTTTGTATTTCTAATTGCTACTATATGGAAATGCAGCTGATTTTTGTTGATTATGTATCCTGCAGATTTGATAAATTCATTTATTAGCTCTAAAAGTTTGTGTGTGTGAATTCTTTAGAATTTTCTCTATACGACACATAAGATTATGTCATCTGGGAATAAAGATAGTTTTACTACTTCCTTTCAATTGGATGTACTTTTTATTTTAGTTTATTTTTTTTTCTTTTTCTGAAAATGAGATCTGCTCTGCTTTCCTTGGTAGTAGGAACCTATTTTGGAAATGTGGGCTACGGTCTTCAATGTTGCCACCAGAATGAGGAATGGTGTCTGGGTCAAACTAAAATGCCACTGCACCATCTTATTGAGGTCCAGGTGTTTTGTTTCTTCACTAAGCATTAACCTGTTCACTGGAAACTTTCTTTTCGGAGTTCCAATATATTTGATTCTGATAGTTTTGCCAGTTCATTTGCTATTTATGGGGAGAAACAAAATTTTGGCTTCTCTACTCCACAATTTTTACTGATATCACTCCTTTATCTGGCATTTGATAGCTGAATTCATGGGAATGAAATTCAGGATGATGTGACTGTAGCAAATTAAGCAGAGCAGATCTCCTTCTCAAAGGTTTGTGGTTGTTTGTTTTGACTTCTCTGAGGGTTCTCTAGTGGACCGGTTCAATGACATCTAGCTTGAAACTAACCCTGACTGAGGTAACTATACAGGGGTGCATTTGTTAGAAAAATTTAAAGACAAATGCATTAGTTTTTAACCACCTGAAGCCAGGGTAATAGTTGAAACCAATTAGGAGGAAAGGCTGGGAGTGAAATTCTTTGAGGAATAAGAGCTTTGCAAAGCTCCCACATGTTCCTGGGTATCCAGAAGGCCACCAATATTACCAGGGCTTTGTGAACACACAGAAAAGACTTGAAAAAGTCCTAAGCTCTCACTTCTGATTTCAAAGGGGAAAGGGAATTTTCCAAGTTCTCTTCGGAAGTGTTTAAAGAGTAGTAAATAAAGGCTCAACTGTTATTCTACAGCAGGACAGTAAGTAACATCTACAGAAGAGGTGATCCTAGGAGGCTCACAAGGAAAAGTTTTGTGGAAGTCACCAGGAGCTGTATGAAGAAGGATAAGCTAAAGTCTTTTTGCTTATATTGAGGAAACTTCTCCATGGACCTCACATGCAAGGACTCTGATTGCTACTTGGGGTAGGTCCCTAAGTATTTTCACCATAGTTGCTGGCCGGTGTCTCTGCTAAAGGTCTGAGAAACAGGGACTTGTTTCCTGGGCTATGAGAAGAAATGAAGGTTTCATTGACAGAATGGAAGAAATAGTATGGAAAATTAAAAAAAAAAACAAAACCCCAGAGGATAGCGGGGCATTGTGGCAGGCGCCTGTAGTCCCAGCTACTCGGGAGGCTGAGGCAAGAGAATCGCCTAAGCCCAGGAGTTGGAGGTTGCTGTGAGCTGTGTGATGCCACGGCACTCTACGAAGGGCAATAAAGTGAGACTGTCTCTACAAAAAAAAAGAAAAGAAAAAAAAAACCAGAGGAAGCTATGGAGGTAAAGAAATAAGTAAAATAATATGATAGGGTAGAAAACTTTGAAAAAAGAAATTCTGCTTTCATAATTACTAATGGCTATTCAACTAAAAATAACCTTTGTTTCAATTTGATTTTGAAGCCTAGAACACTAAAGCTTCCCAGATACCACCATGTCTAAAGGATCCATGCATTTTCCAGGGGAAGAACATACAGATTGGATCAGCTGATGACTCCTGGCTCTCAAGATTTTGCAAACAACTTTAGCAGTGAGTTCTGGAACTTGTGCTTGAGCCTATCCATGTCTGCTGACTCAGATGGAGAGGACTAGGTAAGTCAGAGACGGTATGAAATGTATTCCCAATGACTACGAAGCTGGTAGGAGATGGAAGGAAGATTTAAAAATTAAAAAAAAAAGTTTCTGCTATTTAATGATTCAGACTACGAAAAGTAAGCAAACAGGCAGCCCCTGTGGCTTAGTAGGTAGGGCACCAGTCCCATATACTGAGGGTGGTGGGTTCAAACCCAGCCCCAGCCAAACTGCAACAAAAAATAGCCGGGCATTGTGGTGGGCACCTGTAGTCTCAGCTACTTGGGAGGCTGAGGCAAGAGAACTGCCTAAGCCCAGGAGTTGAAGGTTGCTGTGACGTCACGGCACTCTATCGAGGGTGACATATTGAGACTCTTTCTCAAAAAAAAAAAAAAAAAACAACTAAATAAAAATTACTGCAAAAGTATAGTGGGCTTATATGAAGAAATAGAATACTATCAGGAGTTAAGATACTTTGAAAGAGAAGATTCAGATATGGTGGGGATTAGGGGAAAAGGACTTGAGCCATGACAGTGTTTCTGTATGGGAATCCATAAACCGAGAACAGAGCAAGGTGGAGAACATCTGCATGAAAAGTAAAAGAATTTAGAGATGGAGGTGACAATGTCATAAGAGCATATTGCAGACAGCCTGGTCAGACTGAGCATGTAGGAAATATTTTATTTTATTTTATTTTAGAGGCAGAGTCTCAATTTGTCGCCCTTGGTAGAGTGCTGTGGCGTCACAGCTCACAGTAACCTCCAACTTCTGGGCTGAGGCGATTCTCTTGCCTCAGCCTCACTACTAGCTGGAACTACACGTGCCTGCCACAATGCCTGGCTATTTTTTTGTTGCAGTTTGGCTGAGGCCGGGCCTGAACCCCCCACCTTTGGTATATGGGGCCAGCATCCTACCCACTGAGCCACAGGTGCTGCCCCATTTTTTATTTTATTTTTGGTTTTCAGGACTTTTTTTTCTTTTATTGTTGGGGATTCATTGAGGGAACAAGGAACCAGGTTACACTGATTGCAATTGTTAGGTAAAGTCCCTCTTACAATTGTGTCTTGCCCCCAAAAAGTGTGTCACACACCGAGGCCCCACCCCTCTCTGTCCTTCCCTCTCTCTGCTCTTCCTTTCCCCCACCCCTCCCTCCTTCTCTCTCTCTCTCTTTGCTCTCCCCTTCCCCCACCCCCCTACTATGTACTAGGTCATTAATTGTCCTCATATCAAAATTGAGTACATAGGATTCATGCTTCTTTATTCTTGTGATGCTTTACTAAAAATAATGTGTTCCACTTCCATCCAGGTTAATACAAAGGATTTTTTAAAGGCTCCATCTTTTTTAATGGCTGAATAGTATTCCATGGTACATTCTCTTAATACAGGTTATTAAACTGATGTAATGGTGATAAAATACTTCAACCACGTAGACATAAGTTAGAAGTATTCAACTGAAGGTAGAATATTTGATAAAATGTTGGCCTTCCTTACCGACAAGTTCATCTCTTAAAAGAATGGGGTAAACATCAGGGAAGCAGTTATTCTGGACTTAATTTTGACTAAGAAGAGTTTGGGTGGTCATGGAGAAATAAACTACAGAGCTACAGAAAAAGAGAATGGGAGAGAAAGTCATAAAGTCATCTGTGAAATCATAACACTGGGCATGGTTAAAAGTTTCTCTTTGACTTTGAGAACTCAGATTTTAATTTTTTATTTATTTCTAATTTTATTGAAGCATGGTGAGAGGATGGGATCAGAATTATATCAGTTATTTGTCATGAGATTTGTGTTGGGGCTCACTTCTAAATATTCCTTTTCTGCCATCAAAGGGTATAACTTTATCTTTTGCATAGAATTTAATGTAGGCCCATTGGATTAAGTTTGTTAATTGTGTGGTTTGAATCTCTCTATCCTATTAATTTTTAATCTGTTTGATTTTTTTTTTTTTTTTTTAGTTTTTGGCCAGGGCCAGGTTTGAACCTGCCATTTCCAGTTTATGAGGCCAGCACCCTACTCCTTGAGGCATAGGAGCCCCCCATTTGATCTTCTTTTTAAGTGATGAGTTATAATATCTTTCCAGTTTCACCTTATACGCTTGTCAGATTTTGCATATATGCCAAGCTGTTAGGTGTATATATAGGTTTAGGATTGTTCTATTTGCCCAGATAATTATTCACAACATGATGCTATTGTAGATGCTATTGGGCTTTTTGTAATTTTAATTTCCAATGGTTTTTGCTAAATGTAGAAATACAATTAATTTTTGTATTCATTTATAGATCCAATATCTGAAAACCCTGCTAAATTTACTTATTTATCTTGTTAGCTATTTTGCTGATTCTTCAGTATTTCCTTTACAGTCACTAATCACGTCACCTATGAATGAGCAGTTTTGCTTCTTCCTTTTCAGTCCATACAACTTTGTTTCTTTATTGCACAGGCTTCTTGTATGTTGAATAAGATTAGGAAAAATAGATCTTTCTTGTCTTGTTGATATTAGGGGAAAAGCAATCTGTCTTTCACCATGAAATAGGATGTTAACAGTAACTGTTTTCTTTTTGTCCTTATTGGGTTAAGGAAGTTCCCTTCTATTTTTCATTTGCTGAGAGTTTTTATCATGGCTGACATAGAATTTTGTCAGGTACTTTTTCTGCATCGATTGAATGATCATCTGGTTTTTCTTTTTAGTTTATTAATTTGGTGAGTTACATTGATTGGTTTTCTTTTCTCTTTCTTTCTTTCTTTAATTTTAGACAAAGTCTCACTTTGTCACCCTCCTTAGAATGCCATGGTGTCATAGCTCATGGCTGGAACTACAGGCACCAGCCACTACATCCACTAGTTTTTCTATTTTCTTTTCTTTTCTTTCTTTCTTTTTTTTTTTTTCTAGTAGAGACGGAGTCTCACTCTTGCTCAGGCTGGCCTTGAACTCCTGAGCTCAAGCAATGCACAGGCCTCAGCCTCCCAGAGGTGTGAGCCACTGCCCCCAGCTGGTTTTCATACAGTAAACCTCACTGCGTCATGATAGCTTATCCTTTTTACAAATAGCTGGATTAGATTTACTACATTTTTTTTTTTATGATTTTTGTTTCTATGTTCACAAGGGATACGGGTCTTTAGTTTTCTAGTAACATCTTTGTGTGGTTTGGTATCATAAATGAGTTGGGATGTATTATGTTAAATTCTCCAGTTTCTTGATCTACTGAAGCAGCTTTAAGCTTTGAGCATTATGCAAGAGGACTGATTCTAGCTTGGCATGACCTCATCTGCTCCCACATAACTACTGGAACTCTGACCCTTACCCCATGGGGCCCTTACACCTTATACTTCATTGGTTGCCCACATATCAACTTTTAATTACTGCTCTGATATTGTATAAATTTTTGGTTATTATGGTTCATTCTGTATTTTTTTTTTCAGTGAAAGGTTTCTAATCCGTGTCATCTTTTGAGTAGTTGGGATTACAGGCACACCCAGCTAATTAAAAAAGGTTTTTTATAGACAGGGGGTCCCACTATGTTACCTAGGCTGGTCTCAAACTCCCAGCCTCAAGCAATCCTCCCACCTCAACCCCCCAAAGTGCTGGGATTATAGGTATGAGCCAGTGCACCCAGCCCATCTCCTTCATTTTAATAGCTCCAGGTCTGAAAACTGGTTCACATCTGGAAACTGAGTGAGGTCATGACTCCTCATTGAGGCAATTTCCCTTAGCCTTGGTTCTTCTGATGGAACAAACAGAGCAAAACTCTTTTTAGGGGGATGGGAGGTTGGTTAATTGCTTTATTTTTTCTGTTAATTTATTTTGAAATTTCAAAGAACATTAAAGGAGTACAAGGGGTTCTTGGTTTATAAAAATTTATATCTATGTACATATATAGATTTCTTTGTAGATATAGATATAGTTGAAACTTTGTATATACCTTTGTATATCTTTGATTTCTATAACTGAAATCATCTCTTGAGAAGCATCAGGAGAGGAGTATCTTTGAAGCTGGTGTGTAAGTTAGGACATAGAAACTGAACCTTTTTTAAAAATTTGGGCCTTCTCTTTAGTTGGACAGGAAGTCCATAGCAGACTGTGTGGGTAAGTTAAGAATTTTAGGGCGAGATGTGGTGACTCAGGCCTGTAATCCCAAGAGCACTATTCCTGCTGTCTGCTCACTTGTCCTGCCCTTTGTGATGGTTAATTTTATGTGTGAACTTGGCTGAGTTATGGTGCTAAATACAGGTATTTGGTCAAACATTACTCTGGATGTTTTTGTGAAAGTGTATTTTGAATGAAATTAACATCCAAATTAGTGGACTTCTAGTAAAGCAGGTTATCCTCCATGATGTGGGTGGGCTGTTGAAGAACAAAGACTAACCTTCTGCCAGCAGACCACCTTTGTACTCAAACTGCAACGCTTCCCCAGATCTCCTGCCTGCTGGCTTGTGTATCCTGCAGCTGGATTTACTAACCCTACATAATCACATGAACCAAGCCCAATCTGTTCTTCTCCATATATACTCATCCTGTTGACCATCTCTCTCCAGAGAACCATGACCCTTACATCCACGTTGTATCATCTATCTTTCATCTGTCTCTGTAACTCAGAGACTGGGCCCCCTTGACTGCCCTCCAAGCTTACCACTCATTATAAATGTGTCTGCACTTATTGTTCAGCTTCTGAGGGTTACATGCCACCATCTCAACTCTATTGTTTCGGGGTCAGAGCGTCCTCATTGCTTTTTGTGAACTTGGATCTGTAACGACCTCTTCTCCCTTCAAGCCTAGACAGAGACAAGCCACCACTGAACTTCTTAATGATGCCAATGCGTTTCCCAGCAGTGCACTCCTGCTGGCCTTGGTAAATGGTTGTCTTAGTCTGCTTGTGCTGCTATGACCAAATACCATAAAACACAGAAATTTATTTCTCACAGTTCTGGAAGCTGGGGAGTCCAAGATGAAGGCTCTAGCAGAGCCTGTGTCTGGGGAGGGCCTGCTTCCTAGACAACATCTTTTTGCTGTATTCTCACATGATTGGAAGAGGTGAACCAGCTCCCTTAGGCCCCTTTTATAAGGACACTATCCCGTTTATGGGAGCTAATGACCTAATCACCTCCCATAAGCCATACCCCCTAATGCCATCACCTTGGGGTATTGCAACATGAATTTGGGGGGGGACTAATGACCTAATCACCTCCCATAGGCCGCACTCCCTAATGCCATCACCTTGGGGGTAAGGATTTCAACATGAATTCTTGTTGGGGGGACACAAACATTTAGAGTTTAGACCATAACAAAGATGAATCCTCTGGACCTTCTCACAGAGCATCACCATTTGGTAGGTTTTCCAGCCTTATGGAAAGATATGGACAATGTCTGACATTCATGTCATGCGGGCAGGGCCTCCCTCCAGGGGTCCCTCTGTGCTCCTCAGAACACCTGCAAAGTTATGCTTGCCTCTTGGAGGCACCATATTTTAAAAACATTGGGCCACTGGAGTAGGGTTGGTGGCTGGCAGTTAGGGTGTGAGGGACCCTGGAAATCAGATTGGTTGAGGAGAGAACAGAGGACCAAGGGGAAACCCAGTAGTCATCCTTAAATATTTCATGTAAAAAAGGTAATAACTTGTATTTTGCTCCAAAAAAACAGAATCAGGAATAACATCACTTGGTAATAGAATTTGACACCACTTCCAAATATGAACCCTTTTCACACTGAGAATATTAAGCTGAGAAAACCATAAAAGCAGAAAGGTCTCCCTGAACTTCTCCTACCCCTGTCTCTTTGGAAGGCCTTCATGTGGCAGGTGTCCTGCCCCACACACAGAAAGACCAAACGTTACACAGAAGAACCTGAACAAACAGGCCTTGCCCAGTCTCCCCAGTTCATTACCATTAGGTTGTATCTCCTTTTGTTCAATCATTCTTCTACACAGCTGCCCATTGTGCAGCAAACCTAAATATAAAAATACACAATTTTCTCTGGGTCTTTGGGCCACTATCTCTGAAGGCTGTCATGTCACATAAAACTTTGGTTAAATACATTTGGTGTGCACTTCTTTTTTGTTTGTCTGTCTTTTGTAAAAAGAGTGTCAACTATGAACCTTGTGATGGGTAAGAAAAGATACTACTTTTTCTCCCCTACACAGTCCACAGAACTGTCCCATAGACTGGTGTTCAAGAGCCACCTAGAAAGATACGAGGTAGAATTGGGAGGTTGGATTTGATATTCTGTACGCACTCTTTGAACTATAACATCCTTTGATTTCATTCTTTCATGCTCTCAAATCTTTCATTCAGACTCAGGCATAAGTGATGAATGATAAATTTGTAGCCTTTCCATTACTCTGGTGTGTAAATTTTAACACAGATAAAGACATTGAAGAGTTAATTTGCTAGCTTGTGGTGTGAAACATTTTAGCCTCTGGTTGGAATGAACACGAACACGGGAGAGTCTGGAGTCCTTTCCCCTACTTTGAATTCACATGGACCTAGCAGCTTTCTTTCCCCATGAAGCTCAGAGCACTTTGCTTTCCTGGCACAAGGAGAAATTCTGCAAGAATAATGTATTTGTTGTTAAGTCTGCTCTTGCTGCAAAAGCTGTCATTGCTTCCTAGGGAACATCTTTACATCACAAAAGCTTCAGCCTCCTTTTAAAATGAATGAATGAATGAACTGAAATGTCAATGCTTTCATTTCCTTTAATCAAAAGCCATGCTTACAGTAATAAAAGACAGGCCAGGGCAACTGAGACTACAAGAAAGAGGGAGGAAGCACCTAGTAAAGCTTACATTATAAAAGCTCCTTTGGCTCAAAGATAAGCTTGTCTAGATACAAAATTGGCATTTCAGGGCCATACAGTTTACGTAAAACTGTAGTAGCCACAAAGATATTTTATCTTGGTCATGTGCATAATCTAAGAGGAAAAAAACTCTTGAGATCCTTCTTAGGACAACTTCCTGCTGGGGCTTTCTGGATGATTTCTCACGAAATCACATACATGGGGTCACCTTTTTAGGTGGTGACACTTTAGATCTAATAATTATGACCACTCTGAGCACCACCGGAGTCTGGGCTCGGAACCCCCTCCTGAGACTCTGGCGGCTGCCCCCTCCTGCACACTGGGGCTGCCTGCAGTGCTGCAGGGCCAGGCATCCAGCCTGGCTGGGAATGATTAGTCTTGAGAAGCTCTTCCCCCGCTGGGACTCGCTGGCAGTGCTTTCCTTTGGAGACAGCCCGTGTGTGCTGTTGGCAGGGCAGTTGCTGTTCTCACAGATGTCTGGGGAGCCGGACCGAGCAGGCACGCAGTTCACAGCAGAGCTTCAGAACAAACGTGGGGTTTGGGGCGGGTGGGGGTGTCTATACTTAGCATAATCCCATGGGGGGGTTGAGAAAATAGCGGAGGGAGTGAGGGGGGTGGTAAAGAAGTGTGATAAGTAAAGATGGATCCTTACCCGCGAGAGCCCCAGAGACACCTAGGCACCATTTCTTTGCCCTTGAGTCACTCCAAGGAGGTTCCTGCCCTCATAGGCCTTCAGAGCACCAGGCATTGTTTCGTACTTATAAGGAATTGTTATACTAATCATCGTTTTGCCAAATTGGCCACAACATAATCCACCTACCACTGGCCAACTACAGGTGGTGTCAGCTTCATCGTAGTTTTGTGGTGGCCTTTGACAGTCTAAAAGCCAGTTGCAGGGTGGCGCCTGTGGCTCAAAGGAATAGGGCACTGGCCCCATATACCAGAGGTGGCGGGTTCAAACCCGGCCCTGACCAAAAAATAAAAATCAAATAAAAACTGCAAAGCAAAGAGACCATCAGAAAAGGCCCTTGGTGGCAAGGGGAGCCCGTCATCCATCAGAGATCAGCATGAGGGGAAGCTATTGCCATGGGCTTTCCTCTCACCACAGGGACCTTCCGAGAGTGTAGACTGTACAGCTGTTGTATTAAACCTGGAGGACACTAACAAAGTAATCACAGGAGTTTCTATTTGACCAATTATTGTTTTGTTTTATTTTTAAGATTTGAGGCCATTCTTGACAATTCTGTATTTCTAGCAACAGAGTTCCATAAACCGCTGACTTCTTGGTAATGAAGAGACTCTGGTTAGGAGTTCTTTCCTTAGGTCTAATAATTCTGTTTTACACTATGGGAGGGCTTTAGCAGAGTAGTTTCCAGATAGTGTCTGAAAAGGAAAAAAACCAGGAGAAAGAAAATAATTGGGTAGTAATCTGAGTCTCTCAGAAACTGATAAGATCTAGGAACCCAAATCCCCGTGGCATTCAGGGCAACTTGTATATTCATTTCTGACTCCAAAATGGCTTCATTCTTATTGGGCAGGTTTTTGTCCTTGTTTTTTAAAAAATATCAACCCCTTAACCGCTAGCAACTTATTTTTAAATGACACCAGAGTGCCCTCTTTTAATTGGTAAAAAAAAACAATGTCTTGCATCACAGGGATGAGTCACTTCAGGACCCAGACGTCCCCTCAGTATCCAGTTTCCTCCACAAACACTTAGGTAGGAAAGTGGGTCAGAAGCGCCCATCATCCCAGGCATATTCTCTCTTTTATGTTTTATCCCACATTGTTTTGTGCTTAAAAGGAATTGTTATACTAATCATCGTTTTGCCAAATTGGCCATAATATAATCCACCTACCACTGACCAACTACAGAAGAAAAATTAAACAAACGTTTTGCTGTTGTTATCCTTTTTTTCCTTCGGGGTTGAGCTTCTGAAGCCAGGAGGTCGCTTGGATCATGTATACAACTTTGGTAATTGCATTCCTAGATTCTGCAAAATGCCACGGCTGCTCAGTAGAGTCCAAAATAGCTGTTGCAAACAATGACAATTACTGCCCAGACATTTTCAAACACAGCAGGTTACTGGCCGAGGCTGTGATGGAAACCCTAAAAAATACATAAATATTTTGAAATGCTCTGTAAATCAAATTGATGCTTCAGACACAGAGTGGATTGTCTCGCAGCCGCTGAAGTCATTTGGAGGCTGAGAGGGTTTGTCGAAGGGTGTTGGGAAATTTTGAGCTTGTTAATATTAAGCCCAAATGTCATAATTAAATGATTTTTAAGTTGTCTTTCTGTCCAGGAATAGAGATCTCAGTTTCCTCTGGTCACCCACACCCTATAAAGGCCCCTAGTCTATGGAAAAGAAGATTACAATCTCTTAAATTCCCCCACTGCTTCCATATATTCAGCAATTCCAGCAACTGATGAATGCTATTGGGTGGTGACTTTGACAACTGTTTATGGAAGGGAGATCTGAAGCCACTGCCTGTGGTGAGCTGAAAGACCTGGAGTTTAAGCAGCCAGGGTCAAAGAGCAAAAACGATGGCTACCAAAGTAGTCAGAGCCACAAGGAATCCTGCTTAGACATTTGAACAGTTTCTGCTGCCCTAGGCCAGCCTGGAAGGTGCGGCTTGCAGAATCAGGGTGCTTTCTGTTTGGGGTTTGGTGGGTCCATTCTGGCAGAAAACTTAAAAATCATTTAATTACAAGTCTCATTTCTCTCCAACTTGAAAATCTTTAACCTATTTAAAGACTGGTGAAAAGACTACAAAGTTGTCTTAATCCGTTCAGGCTTCTATAACAAAATACCATCAATACACGGCATAGTTTATAAACAACAGTTCATTTCTCACAGTTCTAGGTGTGGGGAAGTCCAAGATCAAGGTCCCAACAGATTTTGTATATGGTGAGTGTCCTTTTCCTAGATGGAACCCTCTTGCTGTGTCCTCACACTGTGGAAGGGGAAAACACCTCCTCAGGCCTCTTTTATAAGGGCACTAATCTCATTCATGAGGCGGCAGCGCTCATGACCTGACCATCTCTCAAAGGCCCACTTCTTCATACCATGACATTAAGGATGAGCTTTCAACATAGAGTGGAAGGCCAAGCACCTACATGTGACTATGATGGCAGGCAGGACAATCACGAGCTCTACCACAAGCCAGGGCAGTTGTGCAGTATCCCTGGGCACCAGCACCTGGGAACACATCCATCTTACACACAGGATATCAGTTGAGTCTCACGTCAATACACGGGGTAAGGAGGTACAGTTCCACGTGCCCAGAGGGAACCGAATTCTGTGGCATATAAACAGATGGCAGAGGCAAGGCTAGAACATGGCTCTTCTGACCCCTATCTGTGCTCCTGCCATGGTGTCACCTTCTGCCCTCTGGATAACTATGCTTAAAGGATTCTTCTCAAGACAGGGCCATCTGTGCTTCCCAGGGGACTGCAGCAGGTTTCTGAGGCATAGGGCTCAAAATACAATTCTGTTTCAGTAGGATATAAACAACTGTGATCAGGTCCTGGCAATGCCACCCAACAACAATGCCAGAGTACCCCATTAACAACAATCTTGTCATTTCAGACAGCTGGTCCACCACATGCAACATGTCATGTCTTGAAGGGCTGGCAACTCTTCCTGTCCTTATATTTCATCCTGTCTGATGACTTCTAAATGATTTTTTAAAAAACCTGAGCATCTAGCCTCTTTGGTTAAAGTGTTAGCTCCCATTTTATTTTATGTTTTGGGTAATTCGATGTATTGATTTTTCCCTTCGCTGATAATCTCCTTGACAAACATGCCTGAGAGGAAGCCGTTTAGTCTTCTTGTGGTTGTAAGAGGATCTAGGCTTTGCAAACTGTCCCAGACTAGCTGATTGGAGGCAGCAGGCCCTTTGAGCACTTGGGTTTTGAGCCACGTGCTCCCTTTCAGAGACAGGGCTGGACTAGGCTGAGCCAGCCAGGTGCAGAGCCTGCTGTTTGTCAACTGTGTTAGCCTGTGTCTGCGATGGTGAAGGGAACATTGAGGGCTGAGTCTCTCTCCCTGCCCTGGGCTCAGGCTCAGCCATCGCCTGGGGGGCCCATGCCAGGGACAGCAAAGGGGTCGAGTGCTTGTGTGTCCCTCCAGCAGAGGGACTGGGGAGGTGGAGCCATACCCACCAGCTCGGTCTCCATTTCACATTGCCGGTTGTTTGCCAACTTGGATTCAAAGCCAAAGTTGTGTCGGGCCCTAGAATTTTGGGGACTTTTGGCGGGTGACGTTTGATTCAGAAGAGGCTGATGAAAGAGGCAGGAGGCCTGAAATATGCCTCCCTTGCTGGGGGGCAGTAAACCTAACTCTGGGGCCATTCGTACCATATGGCCATGGAAAAGCTGACTCAGTCCTCCCTAGCTCGACTTTTCCTCCTCAAAAGTGGGGATGATTTGGTCAGTCAAAGCTTTCTGAGGCCACTGGGCGTGTTTAGGAGCTGTGTTCAAAAGTACCTCGGCCTGTGTATAAAAAGCTCCCTGCTCATAAACAAGCATGATGATTATCATTTCGTTACAACTTCTCCACCAGGCCAGACTGACTGCTGGCTGAATCCCACTTCTCTCCTCTGGGACTGAGTACTTGAACTATTCACAGAGCCAGTTTGTCCTTCTCTCCCGACAGTCTGCCAGCTCATTCAAAAATATTTATTGACCAGCCTGGTGCACAGGGCATACCACTGGCAGCTCAGACTGCAAACCCTCTGAGCACAGACTGTTTCTAACTGTGTTCAGTACAGTAACTAGAAATTAGCAAGCAGGAATAAGTTGAGATCATCTGGGCTATTTTCTGCCTGGCAAGTGTGAGCCTCCAGGCCGCTGTCACTTAGTGAAAGCCCTCTCTCATTCCTTCTGTCTGTTCTGCAGCCCAGGGGACAGCAGCCTGCATTTTGTGGGCGGCAGCAGCTCTCATGACTGTACCTATTTTGGTCAGACACTGAGGGAACAGGCAAGAATTCCTATAGAGTCACATCGGGCAAGAAATGATCTGCCCAGATTTAGCAAACTTACACATCTCAAATGGAAGCATTCTGAATATTATAATGGGGAAGAAAACAGGAACAACAGAGGGTGTATTTATACGGGGCTAAGACAAAAGTTTAGAAGCCAGGCTATGGTGAAGACTGTTCCCTTCCACCCTGGATTTGGGCCCCTTGTCTGCTTGAAGCCATGGCCAGCCCCATCCGCTCATGAGGATGGATGCTATCTCCCTGTAGATAAATAGGGAGGAAGAAGATTTCACAACACGATCTCAGCTAGGACCTGGTTCACAAAATTGGGAAGGCAGGCGTGTGGCAGAAAAGGACACTTTGGCTTGGGCTATGCTTCCAGGAAGCATTTCCCACTGGGGCAAGTGAGGCTGTGGGTTATGGAGAAAGGGGACAGCAGGAAGGCGCTGAAATGAGCATCTAAAATGGAAATCATCCAAGCAGCAGCTATTTGGGACTAGCCAACCTCATGGCAGAGGGAAAAAAGAAAAAGCCAACTCGCAGCAGCCAGGATGCTGAGTTTGCTCGCATTCCTCGGCTAAATACAAGTAGGGTGGCCCAGCCCAGTCAGTGGAGCAGGGAGGTAGACTCTTTCTACAGCAGGGACCCCTGCGATGGGTGGTAAAGTGGGCAAGAATGAGGAAGGGAGGGAGCAGTGGGGGACAGCGATGCGTCCCCCTGCAGCCCCATAGTGTGGCCCTCTCGTGTAGCCAGCATACCCCTTTCCTGTGGGTTTGGACTCTCTCCCTGAAATCTGCACAGGGCTTTAGGAGGTGGCAAGTTCTTGTGTCTTGTCTTTCTTCTTTCTCTTTTGTTATTGTGTACAATATACATAGCATAAAATATACCATCTTCACCATTCTCAAGTATTAGAAACATTAACTGCGTCTACACTATTGTACAAACTATCACCATCCAGCTCCAGAACTTTCTCATCCTTCAAACTAAGACTCTATACCTATCAAACTTGCCATTATCTCCTTGCCCCAGCCCCAGCAACCTCTGTTCTACTTTGTCTCCCCATTAACTTGACTATTCTAAATAGCTCATTTAAGTGGGATCAAGCCATTCGTGTCTGGCTCATTTCACTTTGCATGACGTAGTAAGGGTTTATCCGTTTTGTAGTGTGTGTCAGAAATTCTTTCCTTTTAAAGGCTGAATACTAGTCCATTGTACATATATACACCACACTTCATTTACTCATTCACCTGCCGGTGGACACCGGGCTGGCTTTCCCCTTCTGGCTGTTGTGAATAGTGCTGCTACAAGTGGGTGTAAAATATCGCTTCAAGTCTCTGCTTTCAATTCTTTTGGGTATTTACCTAGAAGTGAAATTGCTGGATCACATGATAATTCTGTGTTTAATTTTTATGTGATAAAGGCCCATACTCTTTTTCAAAAATTGTGGCCTTTGTTGTCTCTAATGTGGCAAGGAGGGACATCTGCCCTGGAGGATTTTTCCTTGTTTTTCCCAGAGCCACCTATTTAGTTCCCCTGTCTACTTCTTGCCACATTTGAAAGTACTTGGAGGTCAGGGAGAAGAGGCTCGTGCCTGTGATTCTAGCACTTTGGAATGCTAGATCTGGGTGGGTCTCTTGAGCTCAAGAGTTTGAGACCAGCCTGAGTAAGAGACAGACCCCATCTTTACTAAAAACAGAAAAACTAGCCAGGCCTCATGATAAAAGGGGAAACTGAGGCAACAGGATTGCTTAAGCCTAGGAGTTTTAGGTTGCTGTGAGCTATGATGCCCCAGCACTCTAGCCTGGGGCAACAGAATAAGACTCTGTCTCAAAAAAAGAAAGAAAAAAAAAAAAGAGTATTTGTGAGAATATTTAGGACGTTGCTGATTTATCTTCTTTTCTAAATACCATTTTTCAATATTAACAGCAGAATCTTATTCTGCCTCTCTTATTTGCTTACTGCTGGTGATTTGGGGGGATGGGTATCTTTTTTTATTCTCTCTCTCTCTTTTTTTTGTTAGGTCGGTGGAAGATTCCACATTATTGTTTCATTCTTCCTTCTTATCCTAAAAATGTTTTTCTTTAGTTTTTGCTTACATTTATAATTTGTCTTCCATACTATTTCAGTGATGTACATGTCATGACAGAGATAGCTACTATAGGGTAAAATACTGTTTTAAAATCATTGTGTTTTATGACACTTTCCATACCTCTTCAAGATAGTAAAAAGCTCATTTTTTATTATACCAGCAATTCTCACTGGGAGTTGTTACAGTTTCCTTTATGTAGCAAAGGAAGGCCAGTTCTTTGGGTTAGAATATCCTTTTGTCATGAATAATTCAACAAGGCAGTTAATAAAAATGACTAATTGTTAATATGCAATTACGGATGAAATGATGGGAGATTATTCAAGCTTTTCTCCAGAGAGCTGTGTTACCAGTTGGTTAGATTGCTTCAAGTTCCCTTGCAATTCAGAAAGACTTTGATAGTTATTTATACAGATCTCTGCTCTAAACTTGGATGAAACTAAATAAAGCACATCTTAGACTGCAGGTGTGCTCAGTAGGCACTTTGGGACTTAGCAAGGAACAAGCTCATCATCTGGCTCCCAAATACTGGGCTTCACACTCACACTAGCCCCAGTTGAGGCTTTCCCAGACCTGTGTGGTCTCCTGGTCCCTACCCTATTCCTGGTTCCTTGTAGCCAAGGCAACTTCCAGGACACTGCAGATTGCCTCAGCTTCCCCTGGCATGGGGCCAGCAACCTGGGTGCACAGTTCAGTTCTGGCCACTGTGTCCTGAGGCTTCTGGATATGCTGCGCACTCCCACTCCCAGATAAAAGGTGGCACACAGTGGAAACGGCCTTTCCTTCTTGCTAGTCACTGCCTTTGCAGCATGTGTTCCTGACACTGCTGCTGTCATCTTGCAGATGATAGGAGCCGTGGTCACATGGGGATGGGCCAAGGGGGGCGGTGACGCAGAACAACGGGCTGTCTTGCTGTTGTGTTCTAAGGCACTTGTTCAGTTTTCTATACTTGCAGCTAACAGCCTTCTTATTTGAAAAAAACCTTAAATAGAATAAGAGTCATGTAGTAACTTTTACTAAAACAAAATGTATTCACTTTTTGGTATTATAATGTACCGACTTTTAGAAAGATAACTTTTATGGTAATAGTAAATGAAAGAATTTTTTTAATGTCCTTACTTGGCAAAGTGAAAAGTTAGCAACCCTACAGCAGTCTCCAAAGTATTTTTGTAATTTTACTAGTCCATGAAATCTGAAAGTCTGGGAACCACTGCTCTAACTTGAGAAAAACTAATTCTTGGACTAGAACTCAGAATTGGTTTTTAGCCCAGTTGCTCTCTTTTCTGGCCACTCTTTTATATAAAAGGCTTGTGACTTTGACTTCTGTTTCCTGCTTAGAAAGTAGAAAAAAAATTAAGAAGTTCACTGAACTTTAACTTTTTGTCTAAGAGCATACACCTTTGCCTTCTTCTCTTTTTCTTTCTCCCCTCCTCCCCCCACCCCCACACTTTTTCAACATGCTGATTGTAAAGAAGACTAGGGCTGAAATAATCTGCTTCAACAAAGCAGTTCCACTAAGGCAACACTGTCTTATGCAGCTAGGGCTGGAGGGCCAAAGAAGGAATATTTGTTTTCTTCATGAGTCACTGACTTATTTATGACACGCTTCTGGGCCCAACAAGCAGAGGGTGATGTTGGATGTCTATTTTCCTTAGTGGGGTTTGTTACAGAGAAACCAGATGGGCATGGTGGTAGAAGGTTTATCTTGTAAATTTTGATCCTCTGTTAGCCTACTGGGCTCAGACTTGCAGCTTCTCAGCCTCAGTTTCCTTTTCTATAAAATTAATAATAATAATGATAAAATCATAGACAAAAATCACCTACCATACTGCTTGTAATATAACTCATAACAAGTGTTCATGAGGTAGTATATACCATTACTGTAATATTACTGGTCCCAAGTTTGACGACAGTATTTTTTTTGTTTAATTTTTTAAATTTTTATTTTTTGAGACAGAGTCTCACTCTGTTGCCCTAGGTAGAGTGTGGTGACGTCATAGCTCACAGTAACTTCAAATTCTTGGGCTCAAGTGATTCTCTTGCCTCAGCCATTGGAGTAGCTGGGACTATAGGTGCCTATCACAATGTCTGGCTATTTTTTATTTTATTTTATTTTATTTTATTTTTTTTGAGACAGAGTTTCAAGCTGTCACCCTGGGTAGAGCACCATGGGGTCATCATAGCTCACGGCAACCTCCAATTCTTAAGCTCAAGAGATCCTCTTGCCTTAGTTTTCTTGTTATTAGGAGAGTCAGGGGTCTTGCTTTTGCTCAGGCTGGTCTCTGAACTCCTGAGTTCAGGTGATCCACCCTCCTTGGCCTCCCAGAGTGTTATGGGCCATAGTGTCTGGCCTAGACAGCAGTTTTGAAGAAAGCAAACTCAATTCTACAATGAAAATATGAACTAATAGTAGTGTAGTTTTTTTTTTTTTAATATCTTCTCCGTTAAGGTACATTCCAAAGTATTTAATGATGAAATGATATAATGCCTGCTTAAGTAATCCAGGGTACAAGAGTGTAGATGGAAACAGGGATGGTTATATGTAGATAATGTGGAAGGGCGGTGAAGGATGACGATTCATTAAACTATTCTCTCCACTTATGCATATATTTGAAATTTTTCAAAATAAGTGAAAACAAAACAAGAATAGATAATATTTGATAATTTCTTATCTACAGTACAGGACAGCAGATTAAATATTTTCTTTTTTTTTTTTTTTTTTTTTTTTTTTTTAATTTTTGTCATACAGAATTTATTCACAGAAAAGAAATGGAAGAAAACATAAAACAGTAAGGGAGGTGTTAGAGGGCGAAAATTCTAGTGGGGAGAGAGAAGCTCTCTCCATTTCTCTCCCAGTCTTTCCCCATCTCCCCCTTTAGGCCT
>CAUYON010156665.1:0-12021 GCA_963573935.1 Arctocebus calabarensis
GAACGTATATTTCGATAATAAGAAACTATCCTTATAATTTATAATTATATATACACTCATACACTTTTCTGTGTGTATCTTTTTGGGAGTCAGGTATTTCCATTTTTACATGTTTCTAGGTTTCATTAAAGCATACCCTCCATGGAGATGAGAATTTCATGTGAAGTAGAAGGAATAAATGGGATTTGAAAAGGAGGATACATTGTAAAGATACTTTCTCTCCTGAGCATTGAACCATGTGGCCTAAGGGAAATCTAATTTTTCTCTGCGCTAAATGAGACTCAGAGCAGGTAGCATGAACAGAGAAGGCCCTGGAAATGCTTAGGGTACGTGGGCACACCTCGCCTTCTTCCTGAAGAGTTGTTCCTTGAAGATAACTAAATGGGTGAGAAATTGCCTTCCCGGGCTTTGATATTTGAACAGAAACTTCCCGAGTCATAGGATTGAGTGAGTAGGTTTCTTTAATTTTTCATTTCATTTTATTGTAATAAAAATACTTAATGTGAGACCTGCCCTCTTACTGCTTTTTTATTTTGAGACAGAGTCTCACTACATCGCCCTGGGTAGAGTGTTGTGGTGTCACAATTCACAGCAACCTCCAGCTCTTGGGCTTAAGCCATTCTCTTGCCTCAGCCTCCCAAGTAGCTGTGACTACAGGCGCCCACCACAACGTCCAGCTACTTTGGGGTTGTAGTTGTCATTGTTGTTTGGCGGGCCCGGGCTGGATTTGAACCTGCCAGCTCCAATGTATGTGGCTGACGCCCAAGCCGCTGAGCTACAGGTGCTGAGCCTGCCCGCTTACATTTTTAAGTATACAATGCATTGTTGGTGTAGGTCAATGTTGTGGAGCAGATCTCTGGAGCTTGTTCTTGCTTAACTGAAACCTGCACGCCTATGGATGAGGCATAATCAAAAGGAAATCAACTAGGGAAACTCTCTGTTTCCCTCTCCCTAGACCTTGCACCCACCATTCTACTCTTTAATTCTATGGATCTGACTATTTTAGATACCTCATATAAGTGGGCTCATTTGTTCCTAGGATGCAAGGATGATTAAATAAATGAAAATCAATAAATACAGTATTTTAAAAAAGCATCTTTCTGTGACAAGGCTTATTTCATTTAGCATAATGTCTCAAGTTTCAGCTGTGTTGTCACATATTACAGGATTTCTTCCCTTTTTAGGGCTGAATAATATTCCATTGTATGTATATACCACCTTTTCTTTATCCACTCATCTACAGATGAACATTTAGCTTGTTTCCATATCTTGGCTATTGTAAACAATGCTGCAGTGAACATGAAAATGCAGATACCTTTTCAACATCCTCATTTCCATTTTTTTTTTTTTATAAATACCTAGAAATGGGATTGCTGGGTCCTATGGTAGGTCCTTTTTTAATTCTTTGAGGAACTTTCATACTGTTTTACATGGAGGCCTTACCATTCTGCATTCCCACAAACAGTGTGCAAGGGATCCGATTTCTTTACAATCTTGTCAACATTTTGTGTGTTTTGATAGTTATTGTGTTTAATAGTTATCCTGACAGGTGTGGGATGATAGCTCGTTGTGGTTCTGATTTGCATTTTCCTGATGATTAATGACATTGAGGATTTTTTTCCTATACCTGTTGGCCATTCGTATGTCTTCCTTGGAGAAATGTCTGTTTGTGGTCTTAGCCAATTTTTAAACTGGGTTCTACAACTACTGAAGTATAGATGTTCTTTGTACCCGATTTTCAAGATCTTTGAGGTATCTAGTATACAAGTGTTTTCTCTCATTGTATTGATTGCTTCTTCACTCTGCTGATTGTTCCTTTTGCTGTGCAAAAGGTTTTAGTTTGCTATAGTCTCCACTATTTATTTTTGCTTGTGTTGGTTGTGCTTCTGGTGTCATGTTCATGAAATTAATACCAAGACCAATGTCAGGAAGATGTTCTACGTTTTCTTCAGTGAATTGTACAGTTCAGGTTTTGAGTTGATTTTGGTGAGTGGGATACGATAAAGCTCTAATTCATTCTTTTGCATGTGAATATCCAGTTTTCCTAGCACCATTAGTTGGGGAGATTGTTCTTTCCCTATTGTGCATTCCTGGAATCCTTATCAAAAGTCAATTGAATGTATGTGCATGGACTTATTTCTGGGCTCTCTGTTCTCTTCCATTGTTCTGTCTTTTTGCCAGTACCATAATGTGTTTTCCTCTTTTAAAAAATTTTTTTAATGTTTTAAATATTATAGGTACATAATAATTGTACATCTTCATAGGGTACAGGTAATGTTTTGATTACATACAAATACCTGGACCCTGTACCTGTTTTGATTCATACAATGTGAATTGATCAAATCCTGGTCATTGGGAATTATTGTGGTTTTTAAAAATATTTTTAAAATGAGGAAGTGTGATCCCCCTACCTCTGTTCCTCTTTCTCAGGATCAGTTTGGCTACTCTTGTTTTTTTATGGTTCCACGTGAATTATAGAATTGCTTTTTCTATTTCTGTACAAAATGTCATTGAGATTTGGATAAGGTTTGCATTGAATCTGTAGATCACTGTGGGTAGCATGGATATTTTAACAAAATTATCTTCCAATTTATGAATATAGAATGTCCTTCGTTTATTGTATCTTCCTTAATTTCTGCTACCAGTGTTCCATAGTTTTCAGTATACAAGTCTTTCACCTCTTCAGTTTATTCCAAATTTTTTTTTGGTGCTATTGTAGATGGAAATGTATTAATATTTCCAATTTCCTTTTCAGATAATTCGCTGTTAGTGTGTAGAAAGACAATTGATTTCTGCATGTTGATTTTATATCTAGCAACTTTGCCAAATTTGTTTATTAGTTCTAGAAAGTTTTTTATGGAGTCTTTAGATTTATAAACATATATACAAATATATAAGATCATGTCATATATAAATAATTAAAATAAATAATTTTATTTTTTCCTTTCTACTTTGGAGAATTTTATTTATTTTTCTACCTTAATCATTCTGGCTAAGACTTCTAACACCATATTGAATACAAGTGGTGAGAGTTGGTGTCTTTGCTTTTTTCCTGATCTCAAAGGTTAAAGCTTTCAGGTTTTCAATCATTGACTATGTTAGCTGTGGGCTTCTTCTACGTGGCCTTCACTATATTGAGGTAATTTGTATTCCTAGTTTGTTAAAAGTTTTTATTATGAAAGGACATTGAATTTTATCAAGTAATTTTCTGCATCTATTGAGAGGATCACGTGATCTTTACCGTTTATTCTGTTACTGTGGTCTACCGTGTTTATTGATTTTCATATATTTAATCATCCTTGCATCCTAGGAATAAATCTTAACTGGTCATAGTGTATGGTCTTCTTAGTGTAATGTTAAATTTGATTTGCTAGTATTTTCTTGAGGTTTTTGTTTGTTTGTTTTAATGTATATACTTCAGGAATTTGGGCCTGTGGTTTTCTTTTCCTCTGATATCTTTGTTGGGTTAGTATCAGGGAAATTCTGGCCTCAGAAAATGAGTTTGGAAGTATTCCCCCCTCTTCAATTATTTAGAAGAGTTTGGGAAGGATTAAATCTTCTGTAAATACCTGGTAGAATTTAACAGTGAAGCCATCTGGGCTTTTCTTTGTTGGGAGGTTTAGAGTACTGATTCAATCCCATGTTAGCAATAGGACTGCTTGGACTTTCTTCCCATTGTTGTGCTGGTAGGTTTTATCTTTTCTAAGAATTTACACATTTCTTCTCTTGGTTTTCCACTTTTCTTAGTGTATAATTGTCTATAATAGTCTCTTGTGATTCTTTTTATTCCTCTGGCATCAATCGTAATGTCTTTCATTTCTGATTTTACTTATTGGAGTTTTCTTTCTTCTTAGTTTAGCTACAGTTTACCTGTTTTATCTTCAAAACTCCAAATATTAGTTTCATTGTTTTTTATTTATCATTTTCTATTTCTTTTATTCATGCTCTAAATTTGTGTTTATTTCCTTTTATCTGCTAACTTTGGACTTAGTTTGCTCTTTTTTTTTTCCTAGCTCCTTGAGGCATAAAGGTAAGACATTTATTTGAGATCTTCCTTCTTTTTGAAGGTAGGTATTTATTGCTCTAAACTTCCCTTTCAGTACTGCTTTTGCTGTTTCCCATAAGATTTGATATGTTACGTTTTCATTATTTGTCTCAAATTCTTTCCTCATTTTCTGTTTCTCCTTTCATTTCCACATATGTATGAATTTTTCAGTTTTCTTTGTGCTGTTGATTTCGTATGTTATTCCATCAAGGTCACAACAGATAGTTGGCATAATTTCAAACTTCTTAAATTTGTCATAACTTGTTTTTGGCCTAGCATGTGATCTATCCTAGAGAATGATCCGTGTACTCTCAAGAAAAATACATACTGTGCTGTTGTTGGGTAGAATGTTCTATATGCTTATTAGATCCATTTGCCCAACAGTGTTGTTCGTATCCTCTCTTTCCTTATTGATCTTTTGCCTGGACGTTCTATTCGCTATTGGAAACGTAGTAGTGAAGCCTCCTAACTATTCTGTTGCTTTCTATTTCTTACTTCAGTTCTATCAACATGTGCCTAAGCTATTCAGGCATTCTAAAACAGTTACCTATATTTTCATTCTTGGCAGATTGACCGTTCTATCATTATATGTCCATCTTTGTCTCTGGACTTAAAGGCTCTTTTGGCTGATATAAATATTGCCCATTTTACTCTCTTTTGGTTACCATTTACATAGAACATCCTTTTCTACTTCTTTACTTTTAGCCTATGTGTGCCCTTAGTTTCTTGTAGGCATCTTTTTTTATCCATTAAGCCATTTTATGTCTTTTGATTAGAGAATTTAGCTCATTTACATTTAAAATAATTATTTATAAGGAAGGACTTACTAGGGACATTTTGTTAATTATTTTCTTTTTGTCTTGTAGTTCCTGTCTTTTGCTTTCTTGCTGTCTCCCTTTGTGTTTTGTTGGCTTTTTGTGATGATATGCTTTAACTCCTCTTTCTTCTGGGTAACTTGTGTAGGTACTTTCCGTGTGTGGTTACATAAAATATCTTATAATAGCCTGTTTTAAGCTGATAACAACTTAAGTTCAATCATGTACAAAAACTCTACACTTTAATTTCTCATAGCACACATTCTATGTTATTGTTGTCACATTTTACATCTATTCATATTGCGCTTTTTTTTTTGAGACAGAGTTTCACTATGTCACCCTCAGTAGAGTGCTATGGTGTCACAGCTCACAGCAACCCCAAACTCTTGGGCTCAAGCGATTCTCTTGCTTCAGCCTCTGGAGTAGCTATAGTAGTAACTATAGCCGCCCACCACAACACCCTGTTATTTTTGTTGTTGTTGCAGTTGTCTGTTGTTTAGTTGGCCCAGGCAGGGTTTTAACCCACTACTCTCAGTGTATGTGGCTGGCACCATAACCACTGTGCTATGGGCGCCGAGCCAATATTGTGCATTTTTTAGAGACAGAGTTTTGCTCTGGCACCCTGTCCAGAGTGCCATGGCATTACAGCTCATAGCAACCTCAGGTTCTTGGGCTCAAGCAATTCTCTTGTTTCAGTTTTTTCTATTTTTAGTAGAGGCAGGGTCTCAGTATTCCTAAGGCTGGTCTGGAACTCCTGAGCTCAGGCGATCCATCCACCTAGGCCTCCCATAGTGCTAGGACTATAGGCATGACCCACTGCACCTCACCCATATTGTGCATTTTTAACTTATTTTTAGTACTAGTTATTAATACCTTTGTCTTTTGACTTTCACACTAAAATTAAGAGATTTTTCTACCACGATTACAGTAATACAGTAGCTGTACTTGTCCATATATTTCCCTTTACCAACAAATTTCATACTTTTTTTATGTTATCATGTTGCTATTTAGTGCCCTTTCATTTCAACTTCAAGAATTCCCTTTAGCATTTCTTCTCAGGTAGGTCTAGCAGTAATAAACTTCCTCAGCTTTTTTTGCCCCTGGAAAAACTGTTCTTTAAACTGAAAAAGAGATAAAGACTTTACTAGACAAACAGAAGCTGAGGATTCCCATCACAAAGGGAATTTGTTCATGAATTGTTACTTAATTGATTATGATCTTGGGGAAGAAGGGCCCAGGGCTTTCTACCTCTCCAGCTTGCTGAGGTCAGTCTCTGAATAGATTTCTGTGCAGCAGAAATATTGAGGGAAAAACAAAAGTTCTCTTTAAGAAACAAAAGGGGGAAGAAATGGTGTCAGGTTAAGTAGCAGTCACTTCAAGTTGGTGCTTACATGATAAACATTACACCTAGGTTAAATTATATATAAACTTCATTTGTATTAAAAATTAATGCTTTTTACAAAAAGCATTATGTTTGAAGAGGGAAAAGCACATTGTTGACAATAGATTTTTCCTGATATGCAATGCTATCCAGTTTCCCTTCCCTATCCCGACCCACTCCACAATTCTCTCCTTCGTAAGGTGCACAAGAACAACAAAAAAGAATATGCTGTAAGTGCTTTCCTCGTAAGGCTCTGCTGGTTTTATTTCTATGCGCTTATACTGAATGTTCTCCTAATCAAATCAGAGTGCAGGCTTTCAAAGCCTTTCATTTCTAAACTCTGAGCAGAGCAGTACATCAATTAATAAAAGGAGAGCATTTTTTTTAAATTGCACTTTTGAGTTTACAAAATGCCTTTATATCTTCTCATTTCATCCTCTTAACAAACTCAATTTAAATAACTATTTCAAGTGTTCATCTCTAGATTTTCCTGCACAGAACACATGCTTTCCCCTTCTTTTGGTAATAGAGCTCTCAATTTGCTTTTGATGAGGCACCTTCCTCCCACTTACTTGCACATGATTCAGGGAAAACAGACTTTCTCCCACCCCTAGATCCAAATGTGGGTCTGTGTCTCCAGCCTGGGCCATCGGTTTATTCCACCTCCCTGACCACCGGGATTGTTCAGAGACAAATACATGACCTAAATCACTCCCATAGACTAAATTATGAGATTTTCCTGAAGCCGATAAACCAAAATCCAGTTCATAGAAAAAAAAGGAGGTGCTAGAGAGTAATGTGTTAAAATCCACCATTTTACCAGGGACCAGGACAGCCAAAGAACATTCTTTTAGAAACTGGGCCCAGCCAAGGTGGCCAACCATTCCAATTGAGATGTTTCCTAAAACACAAGATTTTAGTGCTAAACCCAGGAAAGCCCTGAGCAAAAGAGAACAAATTAGTCACCCTACCAACCACCACACTACCACATAAAGTGAGAACTCCACAGCCAGGAAGGGAGATTCAAATGCTTTTTCCTTGTCAAAAAAAGACCAGCGGTTGTTATCATTCTCTTGTGCTCCAAAAGAACCAGCGTCCAAAGGGCCAGGCAGAAATTGTAGAGAAAATTAATCTAGCAGTGATCAATTTCCTCGTTCTCTTTAATCCTTAAATGATTAGCAAAAGATAATCTAAAGATCATTTTTCAACAGCCTCATTTTTCAATTATCCAATACTAAATTAAAATGGAATGCAAACACTAAAATTTAACACACTGCTAAAAAGGAACATGTCTAAAATATTAATAGCAGCTCTAAATGATTTATAATGCCCTCTTGGGCATATTTTATGATTTATTGATGTCATTTTAGCAGCACCGTGGGTGACAGCATCACCTCCCTGTGTATGTGCTCTTCTGGGTTTCCGGGCTCGTTATTCAGTAAACTGCACACTGAGCTCCCCACCGCATGCACATCAGATTGTAGGCGACGTAGAAAAAGTAAAGATGTTAAATTTTTTCCACAAATCAGAGACTCGTAGGGCAAAACGAGCTTTAAAAGTGCTTATTTCTCGTTTTCTCAGAGTCATGCAGAGCACACTGGGGCTGTCTTCAGTGGTTGCACGCGTCACAACCTCCCTTGTTAATTTATAATGTTAGTCTTTGTCGACTAGAAGTTCTACTTCAGATCTCCCCTCTACCCTTTCTGCATCAAGCAAAGCCCACTTTCTGGAGAATGGCTCATGATTTCCTCGACGTTAACTTTTCATCTTTGACCTAGTAATGCATTTGTCCAACGTTTCTGCTCGTCTCACTTATATTATTGCACAACCATCTACTTTCTAATTTACTTCTAGGACTGTCTGAGATTGGGCTACCAAAATCTGTTCTAATCAAAATTGGGTTTGTCTCCTATTACTTTTCCCCCTGACATCATCCCCCATCTCCCAGCCATTTCTCCCCCCCGCAACAACCGAAAGCTCTCATCATGCTCTCTGGACCAATAGACCTGTGTTGTCATCATCTTTCCACTGACTGCCATACACACCCAAGCAGAAGCCATACAGGTCTATACTTTTGGGAAATAGCCCATGTTCCAAAATTGCCATTTCCTACAGGGCAACATTCCCCAAGCTTTTAGTCCCAGGACTTGGGAGGCTAAGGCAGGAAGATCACTTGAGCACAGGAGTTCGAGGCTAGAGGTCACTGTGATAATGCTGGAACATAACAGTGCACTCCATCCAGCCTAAGCAACATAGAAAGACTTTGTCTAAAAATAAAAGAAACTACCATTCCCTTCCCCACCTGCCTCTGCATTCAAAACTCCAAACCCTCTAATGTAAGAATATATAGGTGTAGGAAGCTGGGGAGGAAGCTTTCTGAAAGCCTATTAAATTAAATCATCTTGATAACTGTCTTGTCTCCTTATTAGAAATTATATGTAAGACCCAGAATTCTGTAATTCTGTGTAGTGACAATAAACTAGCAAAACAAAGAAAAACCAGAATGCAGAGGTTTTTTCCTCTGTTTATTTTTCTATATCCAATATTTGACTTACTTTTTGAACTCAAGTTCCATATTGCTGACTCATGGCCTCCGAATTTTTTTCACCAGCTGTGGCTAGTCACTTCTTGTCTTATTTTGACAACATTTGTTTTTCCTTACTCTGTAACAACCCTGTAATTCCGTAGGCAGCTCCCAGTGTCCCTAAGTTGTGCTATGTAATTGCCAAAGTTTCAAGCCTGGCAAACAGCTTACTGCAGGAAGCACAGGAGACAGAAGCATGAGAGTAAAATGTGCTACATCTCTTCCTTATCTCAGGTGTTTAGAAGGGATGGTTATGTTTATGGAGATACGAGAACGCTACGGTTACTCAACATGCAACCTGTTTATTGAGCGCTTATGTATAATTAAACACCTCCCTGGTCACGGATGTCCAGGGAGTCCTAGCCGGGCTTAGCCAGGCACCAGTTAGAGGCAATAACTTGAATTAGGTTTAGTGGGAGCTCTCACTTGACTAGTGACAGGTGTTGGTTGGGACCTCTGGGGAGCAGATGCTGAGATAGAGTTATCAGTGCGAAAGATTTACTATGCCAGGGAATAATACTTGTGGAAAGAAAAGGAGAAAGGTAGGATTGGATGTAAGGAGCTGTCAGACCAGGATGCTGATTTGACAGTCTCTGCTCCCCCACCAGGGAGCTCTGAGCAAAGACTGCCCGTTAGAGGAGTCAGCACTAGTGGATAGTCACGCCTGGGGGCAACACAAGAGGTGTTAGACGTGGGCTCAACCACTGGAACAGATCTGAACCAGGTACCAGCTGGAATGGCAGCTAACTCCACTCTTGGAGCAGCAAGTTCTTTCTGATGAGAGTAGAAGGGAGGTGGATCCATGGGTTAATACAGAAAACACGCAGGACAGCTGAAGATCAAAGTTTTAAAAAGGGGGGCCAAGAATTCTAAACTCAGTGAAATGGGTTTGACTCAAATAAAGCCAGGATGGAAAAGGATGGGAGGGAGAGTTACAGCTCAGGAGGGCCGTGCACATTGGGTTTAACACCAGCTGCAATTTAAGGCTTTTAGGGTACAAAATGTGGCTGGGTCATGCTGGCTTAAAGGGCCAGGGTGTGATGTACAACTAAAAATGTATGAAACTTCCCATAGATGTCTCTGCTCTGGGAAGGGACGTGACTTAAAAATTTGGGAGACATATGACATTTGCTCTTTGCTCTGCTGAGAAGGTAGCAGAGACGGCACCTGATGGCACAGATACAGAGACATGAATGGGTCTCGGGTGGTGGCTAAGGACACAGGCTCTGGAATGAGCAACAGGTCCAAGAGTCCCACTCCTTCAAGTGCTATGAGCTGGAGAAAGTTATTTATCCACACGACTTCAGTTTGTTATATGCAAGGTAGGGACAAAAAAAGAGAAATGGTGCCTGTCGGATAGAGCTGTTGTTAGTTAGGATTAAGCACACATTAGTTAAAGGGTGGGTCCAGACCAGCACCATTTCCTGACCGTTTCCTAGAAATGTAGACTCTCGAGCACGTGGGGAATCAGAATCTACATGCTCCAGGTGATTCACATGCACATCAAAGGGTGAAAAGCACCGGGTTAATGACAGAATGTACATCAAATGCTTATAACACTGTTTTGCCTGTGGCAATCTATGCAATAGATATTAGTTGCTATTGTTTCTATCATTATAATTATTACTATTTTCATTCCAAATCATCCTGGGCAGGCACATCTCTGAAGAACTGGAGCTTTCTTATCTGTAAAATAGGATCCTATAAAATAGGATCATAATAACCCAGCCACCTGAAGACCAGATGATCTTTTAAAGCTCTTTCAAACTCTAGGAGACTCCCATGTTTTTGTTCATGACCAGATAATGGTAATGGATAATATTTCACCAGCACTTACTGGATGTCAGTTCTCAGTCCTTCACGTGCATCATCTTAGTTCATCATCCAACAGTGCTATGACATGGGTACTATCCTTTTTTTTTTCCTTTGAGATAGAATCTCACTGTCACCCCAGGTAGAGTGCAGTGGCATCATCATAGCTCACAGCAACCTCAAGCTCCTGGGCTCAAGCAATCCTCTTGCCTCAGCCTCCCGAGTAGCTGGGCCTACAGGTGCCCACCACAATGCCAGGCTAATTTTTCTATTCTTAGTAAAGACACGGCCTCACACTTGCTCAAGCTGGTGTCAAACTCCTGAGTTCAAGGGATCCTCCAGCCTTGACCTCTTATAGTACTGGGATTACCCCGGCATGAGACACCTGCCCGCCCAAGACAGTACTGTTCTTAATGCTCATTTTATAGATGAATATATCAAAACATGGAAGGATTAGATAACTTACTTAATAAGTCTATCTACACACAAGGATAGAGTCAAGATTTGAATTTTGGAAACTGGCACAACAAACCACGTGCCAACGCGCTCCCTCTAGCCAGGCCATCAAAGAGGGAGTTAAACTAAACTAACTCCGATACTCCAATACAAGCAGAGCGATCAAACGTAGCATTTGACACATCATGGCCACAGCAGGTAATAGTCAGTCTGAGGGTTCTCAAACCTGGCTGCACATTGCACATTCGAGTATTTTTTAAAGAACAGAGATCTTTATAAATATAGCTTTTTTTTTTTTTTTTTTTGTAGAGACAGAGTCTCACTTTATCACCCTTGGTAGAGTGCCATGGCGTCACACTGCTCACAGCAACCTCCAGCTCTTGGGCTCAAGGATTCTCTTGCCTCAGCCTCCTGAGTAGCTGGGACTACAGGCGCCCGCCACAGCACCCGGCTATTTTTTTGTTTTGCAGTTCGGCCAAGGCCGGGCTTGAACCCGCCACCTTCGGTATATGGGGCCAGAGCCCTACTCGCTGAGCCACAGGAGCCACCCTAGAAATATAGCCTTTTAAAGTCTCATCCCCAGAGATTCTGTTTCAGTGGATTAGAAGAGTGGCTCAAGTTTCTTATTTTAGGCAAAAAATAATAATAATAATAAGAGAGAGAGAGATAAGTTTAATGCAGAATCAATATTAAGAATGTGTGAGGGCGGCTCCTGTGGCTCAGCGAGCAGGGCGCCGGCCCCATATACCGAAGGTGGCGGGTTCAAGCCCGGCCTTGGCCGAACTGCAAAAAAAAAAAAAAAAAATAGCCGGGCGCTGTGGCGGGCGCCTGTAGTCCCAGCTACTAGGGAGGCTGAGGCAAGAGAATCGCTTAAGCCCAAGAGCTGGAGGTTGCTGTGAGCAGTGTGACGCCACGGCACTCTACCCAG
>CAUYON010156667.1:0-19029 GCA_963573935.1 Arctocebus calabarensis
TAATGGAAGTTTTAGCCATTGCAATTAGGGAAGAAAAGGTGATCAAGGGTATCCACATAGGGTCAGAAGAGATTAAACTTTCACTCTTTGCAGATGATATGATTGTATATCTGGAAAACACCAGGGATTCTACTATAAAACTTTTAGAAGTGATCAAGGAATACTGCAGTGTATCAGGCTACAAAATTAACACTCATAAATCAGTAGCCTTTATATACACCAATAACAACCAAGCTGAAAAAAACAGTCAAAGACCCTATTCCTTTCATAGTAGTGCCAAAGAAGATGAAATATTTGAGAGTACCTAACAAAGGAAGTGAAAGATCTCTATAAAGACAACTATGAAACTCTAAGAAAAGAAATCGCTGAACATGTCAACAAATGGAAAACCATAACATGCTCATGGTTGGGAAGAATTAACATTATTAAAATGTCCATACTACCCAAAACAATATGCAATTTTAATGCAATTCCTAGTAAAGCTCCATTGTCATATTTTAAAGATCTCAAAAAAATAATACTTCATTTTATATAGAATCAGAAAAAACCTGGAATAGCCAAGACATTACTTAGAAATAAAAATAAAGCAGGAGGTATCACACTACCAGACCTGAGACTGTACTAGAAATCGATAGTGATCAAAACAGCATGGTACTGGCACAAAAACAGAGAAGTAGATGTTTGGAACAGAATAGAGAACCAAGAGATGAACCCAACTACTTACCACTATTTGATCTTTGACAAGTCAATTAAAAACATTCAGTGGGGAAAAGACTCCCTTTAACAAATGGTGCTGGGAAACCTGGCTGGCGACCTGTAGAAGACTGAAATTGAACCCACACCTTTCACCACTAACGAAGATAGACTCACACTGGATTAAAAATTTAAACTTAAGACATGAAACTATAAAAATTCTAGAAGAAAGTGCAGGGAAAACTCTTGAAAGAATTGGCCTGGGTGAATACTTTATAAGGAGGACCCCCCCCCCCAGCAATTGAAGCAGTATCAAAAATACTCTACTGGGACCTGATGAAAGCTTCTGCACGGCCAAGAACACAGTAAGTACAGCAAGCAGACAGCCCTCAGAATGGGAGAAAATATTTGCAGAGTATGCCTCCAACAAAGGTTTAATAACCAGAATCCACAGAGAACTCAAACATATTAGCAAGAAAAGAATACGTGATCACATCTCATGATGGGCAAAGGATTTGAAGAGAAACTTCTCTAAAGAAGATAAGCACGGGTGGCACCTGTGGCTCATTGAGTAGGGCACCGGCCCCATATACCAAAGGTGGTGGGTTCAAACCCAGCCTTGGCCAAACTGCAAAACAGAAAAATAGCTGGGCGTTGTGGCGGGCGCCTGTAGTCCCAGCTACTCGGGAGGCTGACGCAAGAGAATTGCCTAAGCCCAGGAGTTGGAGGTTGCTGTGAGCTGTGTGACTCCATGGCACTCTATCAAGGGCCATAAAGTGAGACTCTGTCTCTACAAAAAAAAAAAAAGAAGAAAAAAGAAGAAGACAGGTGCACAGCCTTCAGACACATGAAAAAATGCTCACTGTCCTTAATCATCAGAGAAATGCAAATCAAAACTACCTTGAGATATCATCTAACTCCAGGAAGATTGGCCCACATAACAAAATCCCCAAATCAGAGATGCTGTCCTGGATGTGGAGAAAAGGGAACACTTCTACACTGCTGGTGGGAATGCAAACTAATAAGTTCCTTTTGGAAAAACATTTGGAGAATACTCAGAGATCTAAAAATAGACCTGCCATTTGATCCTATAATTCCTTTACTTGGTATATACCCAGAAGACCAAAAATGACATTACAACAAAGATATCTGTACCAGATTGCTTATTGCAGCCCAATTCATAATTGCTAAGTCATGGAAGAAGCGCAAGTGTCCATCGATCCACGAAAGGATTAATAAATTGTGATACATGTATACCATGGAATATTTTGCAGCCTTAAAGAAAGATGGTGACTTTACCTCTTTCATATTTACATGGATGGAGCTGGAACACATTCTTCTTAGCAAAGTATCTCAAGAATGGAAGAAAAAGTATCCAATATATATATCCCTGCTATGAAGCTAATTTATAGCTTTCATATGAAGGCTATAACCCAATTATAGCACAAGAAGACAGAGAAAGGGGTAAGGGAGGGGATGGGAAGGTGGATGGAGAGAGGGTAAAGGATGGGATCACACTTATGGTGCATCTTAGAAGGGACAGGTGAAGCCTCCTAAATGCAGAACACAAATGTTTTCACACAATAAACAAGAAAATCCCAGGAAGGTTATGTCGAACAGTTGGATGAAAATATTTCAGATTGTATATGAAACCTGCACACTGTTACCCCATGATTGCACTAATGTACACAGCTATGATTTAATAAAAAAAAAATTGAAAAAAAGAATGAGCAAAACTTTTATGACATTTGAGAGACCATAAAGCAAATGAATATTAAAATTATTGATGTCCCTGAAGGCAAAGAGAAAATGAAAGGGTTACAAAACATATTTAATAAAACAATAAATTAAAACTTCCCAAGTCTAGCAAGAGGTTACACATCTAAATATAGCAGGCTTATAGTTCCCCAAATAGATACAATGCAAAAAAAATTCATGGTACAGTATATTCACACTGACTAAAACCAAAGACAAAAAGAATATTGTAAAAGCAGCAAGAGCAAAGCATCTATTCAACTATAAAGGAATTCCTATCAGACTAATAGTGGATTTGTCACAGAAATCTTCTAGGCCATGTGAGAATGGGATGCCATATTCAAAGTGCTGAAAGAAAAAAACTGATAGTTACAAATACCACATCCTACAGAATTATTCTTCATAAATGAAGAAGAAATAGAATTTCAAGGTAAGCAAACATTGAAGAAATTCATCACCACTAGACTTGCCCTACAATTCTCAAGAAAGTTCTAAATCTGGAAGTGAAAGGACAATTTTTACCCTCATAAAAAAAATGAAAGTATGAAACTCACTGGTAAACTAAACACACAAATGGGGAAGAGAGAGGACTCAAAAGATACCACTACAAAACAAACAAACAAAAAAACGATACTACCACAGAAAACCACAAACACGATGGCAAAAATATAAGACAAAAAACAAAGAAAAATAATATATAAAACTAACAGAAAACAGGCTTGGTGCACTTAGCACAATGGTTACAGCACCAACCAGGTTCAAACCTGGCTCTGGCTTGCTAAAAATAACAATGACAACTACAACAACAACAAAAAAAAATAGCCAGGCATTGTGGCGGGCGCCTGTAGTCCCAGCTTGGCAGGCTGATTCTTAAGAGAATCGCTGAATGCCTAGAGTTTGAGGTTGCTGTGTCCTGTGATGCCAGGTAACTCTACTGAGGGTGGCATGGTGAGACTCTGTCTCAAAAAAAAAACTAACAGAAAACAATAATGACAGTAAAAAATAATACTACACTTATTGATAATAACTGTGGGTTTAATTCTCCACTTAAAAGATAAAGACTGGCAGCAGCAGTGCCTGTGGCTCAAAGGAATAAGGTGCCGACCCCATATGCTGGCGGTGGCAGGTTCAAACCCAGCCCCAGCCAAAAAAAAAAAAAAAAAGATAAAGACTGGCTGAATAGATAGAGAAACATGGCCTAACTATATGCTGCCTACAAGAAATGCACTTTACTGTAAAGACGCACATCACCTCAAAAGGATAGATAAAGATATTCCACACAAATGGAAACTAAAAGTAAACAGAAATAGCTATTATAGGCAGTCCCTGCAATACAAACATTCAACTTACATACAACTCACACTTATGAACAGAAGCTATTACAGAAAGTCTCTGAGTTACAAATATCTAACTCATACTTACAAACAAAGATATTACAAATAATAGGTAACTATACCTGTTCCAACTTATATACAGATTCAACTTAAGAACAAACCTACAAAAGCTATCTCATTCATAACCTGGGTTCTCCTTGTACTTAAATCAGATTAAACAGACAAAAAGTTACTGGGTGTGAGGCTGGAGCTGACCCAAAGGATGCACATGTGGTATTGCTGGGAGCTGGAGAAACACCCAAAGACATCAAGAGGGCAGCATATCAGCATTTTCAATAAATGGTGTTGGGAATATTTGCTTTCCATATGCAGAAACATGAAACTGGTGACCCCTATCTCTCCCCATACACAAAAATCAATTCAAGATAGATTAAAGATTTAAACCTAAGACCACAAACTATAAAACTACTAAAAAAGTGTAGGGAAAACATTTAAATACACCAGTCTAGGTGAAGATATCATAGCTAAGACCTCAAAAGCATAGATAGCTATAATAAAATAAACAAACAATGGGATTACATTAAACTAAAAAGCTTCTGCACAGAAAGGGAAACAAAAGAGTGAACAGACAACCTGCATAATGGGAGAAATTATCTTCAAGCTACTTGCCCTACAAGAAAACAAGACCCATAATATACAAGGAACTCAAACAGTTCAACAAACAAATAAAAAAACTCACAGAACGGTGCCTGTGGCTCAAGGAGTAGGGTGCCAGCCCCATATGCCGGAGGTGGCGGGTTCAAGCCTGACCCTGGCCAAAAACTGCAAAAAAAAAAAAAAAAACAAAATCTCACAAAAAAGTAGGCTAAGGCCATGAATAGACATTGCTCAAAAGAAGACATATAAATGAAAAACAAGTACCTGAAAAAATGTTCATCACTAATCATAGGGAAATGCAGATCAGAACCACCAAGAGATATTCTTGTCCCAGTTAAAATGACTATTATTTAAAAGATTTTAAAAAATTAAATGCTGGCAAGGATGCAAAGAAACGGGAACTCTTATACACTGTTGGTGGGAAACTAAATTAGCACAACCACCATACCACGGAAAAGAGTTCAGAGATTTCTCAAAGAAAACAAAAATAGAAATACCATACAATCCACGAATCCCACTTCTGGACATTTATCCAAAAGAAAAGCAATATGTTTATCAAAGGGATAACTTCACTCACACATTTATATCAGCACAAGTCACAATAACAGAGATATGGATTCAACTTAAGTGTCCATCAGTGGACAACTGGATAAAGAAAATATCTCCTACATCTTACTCGTATGTAGCAGATAAAAAGAAACAGAAAATAGAATAAAAGATAACAAAGGGTAGGAAGGGTTTGTAGGGGGGGAGGATAAACATACAGTTATGTTACTGGGTACAAACATACAGTTACATAGAAAAAATAAGCCCTAATATTTGTAGCAGAGTAGGGTGACTACAGTTAGCAACAACACATTGTACAAGTATGGCTAGAAGAGAGGAATTGAAATGATACCAACATACAGAAATGATAAATAATCAAGGTGATGGATATCCCAAATACCCTGATCTGTTACATAATCTGTGAATATTACCAATACATGTATTTCATAAATATGTAAAATATTTTATGTCAATAGAAAAGGCTATCGTTTCTAGAACAGAAATAACATCTACCCACACATGTAGCCTATGAATAATGAGTTGGAGAAAGTTGGGATTAAAAGGCACAATGATGCTCTGTTGCCCAATATCTGCTAAAAGGCACAATGATGCTGTCGCCCAATATCTGCTCCTTTGCAAACTAAGATCCAAATAAGGAGAGTGACTAGCTCATGGTAGAATAGCTAGTTAGTGGCAGAGGGAGGACTAGAACCTGTTCTGCTAGTTACTAATTGAGAGATTTACTACATAAAACATCAAGTATATGCATAACCCTCTAAGGTATATGTAGATATAAAAGGTTTACAAAAGATGCCATATGCATCTAAAGATTTCATTTTCTTTAAGATACAGATCATCATTTTCATTTGCTTATTTATCTTAATTAATCAAGGCTGTACTCTATGTAGAGTTAGGCATAGAATTATCCCATAATTATAAGAGAGGCTGAAAGGTAGTAAGTCATAGTCACAGCAGAGGACACTGACACACATCTGACAGAAATAACACTAGAGTTGACCCTTGAACAATTCAGAGATTAGGAGCACTGACCCCATGTGCAGTTAAAAATTCATGTATAACTATTTTTTATTTACTCTGCCTCCACCTCCGATGAATAACTTTTGACTCCCCCAAAACTTAACTACTGATATTCTACTATTAACCAGAAGCCTTACCAATAACCTAAATAGTTTTAACACATAAGGAGTGTCCAATTTAAAAAAAAAATCGCATACGAACTTGATGGACACCCTGTATTTTGATGTTTATGTGTACTATATTCTGTATTCTTACAATATAGTAAGCTAGAGAAAAGATTATTAAGAAAAATATAAGGAAAAGAAAATATGCTCACTATCTATTAATTAGTGGTGGATGATTATAAAGGTCTTTATCCTCATCATCTTCACACCCAGTAAGCTGAGGAGGAGGAGAAGCATGAGGAGAGATTGGCCTTGCTACCTCAGAGGTGGCAAGGTAGAATAAAAATCACATCTAAGTGGATCAGTGCATTCATTTCTAACCCATGTTCAAGGGTCCTCTGTCTAATAATTCACACTCACAACTAGCACTGTTAAATATCTTTTACACATTTGTATTTAGAGTGTAAAATAAAGCAACAGAGTGTTGAACACAGTGTTTTACAGAAATAACACTATCTTCTTTCATGTAAATAGCACTATTAAAAATATATTATATACACAATAAACTAGTATTCTGTACTAAGCTTATTCTATACTAGCTTGTCGAAACACACAAAGTATTTCATAGAATTATTCTATACTAGCTTATAAAATCACATAAGAATATTAAAAGTATCACTTATGTATTTGAATTTCCTATGTATAATAACACGGAGTGGAGAGAGCAGTAGGTATGATTTAACAGAAATAACATTGCATAGGTCCATCAAACAACTAGCTCTTGCTATAGTTGAAACTTCATGTTGAAATTCAATCCCTTTGGCCGGGTGTAGTGGCTCACGCCTGTGGTCCTAGTGCTAAGGGAGGCTGAGGCGAGTGGATTGCCTGAGCTCAGAGGTTCAAGACCACTCTGAGCCAGAGTGAGACCCCATCTTTACCAAAACAAACAAACAAAAAAAAAAACGGGCATTGTGACAGGTGCCTGTAGTCCCAGCTACTTGGGAGGCAAAGGGCAAGAGAATCGCTAAAAGAAGAAAAGAAAAAGAACTTCAAACTAAGATGAGTGAAAGCCAGTTGAAATTGAAAGCAAAATTAATAAAAAAAGAAAAATGAAATTTGATCCCTGATGTAGAGGTGGTTCTTAATGGCAGGTGTTTGGGTCATTTGGGGGCGGGGGAGATTCCTCATGAATAGACTACGCCCTCCCTGGGGTGGGAAGTGAGTGAGTTCTCACTCTACTACTAGTTCCCATAAAAGCCAGTTGTTAAAAAGAGCCTTAATGCCTCCTCTTCCTTTGCTTCCTCTCCCACTCTGTGATCTTTGGCTCATCTTGGCTTTCTGCCACAAGTGGAAGCAGCCTGAGACCCTCACCAGAAGACAAATACCATGCTTCTTATATGGCCTGGAGAACTGTTAGCCACATAAATCTCTTCTCTTTATAAATAATCCAGACTCAAGCATTGCCTTTTTGCAACCCCGAATGGACTAAGACAGCTCTCAAAGAAACATAATTTACATATGTCTCTTTAAAGATTATATAAAGCAGCTTAGGATGCTGCAAGTAGTGTTATAGATATGACAGTGTATTGCTCCATTCACACAACCAGTACTCTTAGAAATACCTTTTACCCATAAAATTCTATGGAGTGTATAACATTCAGCAACAGTGCTGAACAATGAGTTTTACAGAAATTGAGCTACACCGATTTATGCACATAAATAGCTGTCTTAGCAAACATCTTTTACATGTGTCATAAAGAATGCATAACATTCTTTAATTCCCAGAACTAAAACTAAACTAATTCATTCACACACATTGAAATACAGTGGAACCTTCCCCAGTTGATCACTTCCCTACATAGACCACCTTCTTAAGCTGACCTAATTTCCATAGACCAGACACCTACCACATGTCCTTATCAGCACAGCAGGCTAGTTCCTTATGTTGACCACCTCTGTATGTTGGCCAGTTTGTTGTAGTCCCTCGGGTGGTTGATTTACAGAGGTTCTGCTGTATTAGAAACCCCTTTATACATGTGTCTTTAGAGAGTCTCTAACATGCAGCACAGAGAGCTAAAGAGAATGCTTATTAAATAACACTCTACTGGTATGTTTATGCAACTGGCACTCATAGAGACAAATTTTACATTTTTCTTTAGAGAGTATACACAGGGCAGAAGAGTGCTGACTGCACGAGGCAATGAAATAAAATTCTACTGATTCAGTGACACAATTAAACTCTTCAAAATATCTTTATACATATATCTGTACAGGATATATTTCAGGCGGCATAAAGTACTAAACCCAGGGTTTCACAGTAACAGCACTATACTATTAAGAATTCATTCATACCTCCAGCACTCTTATGAACATCTGTTATACATGTGTCTTGGGAAGATATATAACATGAAGCACAGATTATTAAACACAGCATTTCACAAATCTAAAACTGTCCTGATTCATTTTTACAGCAGGTTTTTTGTTTTGTTTAGTTTTGTTTTGTTTGAGACAGAGTCTCACTGTGTTGCCCTCGGTAGAGTGTCACGGAGTTACAGCTCACAGCAACCTCAAACTCTTGAGCTCAAGTGATTCTCTTGCCTCAGCCTCCCAAGTAACTGGGACTACAGGCACCCGCCACAATGCCCTGCTATTTTTTTGCAGTTGTCAGTGTTGATTAGCTGGCCTGGGCTGGGTTTGAACCCGCCAACTTCAGTGTATGTGGCTGGTGCCCAAACCACTGTGCTACAAGTGCCAAGCTAAGACAGGTATTTTTGAACACATCTTTTTTAGAGAATGCATAGCTTATACCACAAAGTAGTGGACACAATGTTTCAAGCAAATTCAGTGCCTGATTCATTCAGAAATATTAGAAATATCTTTTAAACATGTTTGTTCAGTGTGTGTGGCATGCAGCCCAGAGAGGTGAACAGTGTTTCCAAGACATTGCACAACACCAACTCATTCACACATTTAGTGCTCATAGCAATACATGTGTCTTTGCTTACCATGCAGCACAGTGCTGAATGATGTTTCATGTTTGAACTGTGTTTCATGTTAAAAAGTATCATGTACATCTTTTGTATGAACCTGGGTAGAGTTGGAGAACATTCTGTTTAGTAAAGTAGCACAAGAATGAAAAAGCAAGTATCCAATGTACTCAATGCCAATAGGAAGCCACTAGATGAACTAGTACACACCCACACAAGAGAAAAACTCAATTCAATTCAAGTTGGGGGGAGAATGGAGGGGAGAAAGAGGAAAGGAAGGGAGATTGATCATATGGCACACCTTTAATTATTTTTATAAATAAAGATAAATTATCCTGCATTCTTAGAAATATTATCTATGGATGTGGCTTTAGAGCAGTGGTTCTTAACCGTCCTAATGCCGTGACCCTTTAATTTTAATAAAATTAAAATAATAATTTTATGGTTGGGGGTCACCACAACATGAAGAACTGTATTAAAGGGTCGCGGCATTAGGAAGGTTGAGAACCACTTCTTTTTTTTTTTTTTTTGAGACAGTGTCTCACTTTGTTGCCCTGGTAGTGTGCTGAGGTGTCATAGCTCACAGCAACTTCCAACTCCTGGGCTTAAGCGATTCTCTTGCCTCAGCCTTCCAAGTAACTGGGACTACAGGCATCCGTCACAACACACGGCTATTTTTGGTTATAGTTGTCATTGTTTTTTGGCAGGCCTGGGCTAGATTCGAACCTGCCAGCTCTGGTGTATGTGGCTGGCATCTTAGCTGCTTGAGCTATGGGCGCTGAGCTGAGAATCACTGCTTTAGAGTGTATAAAAGGCACAACAGACTGGTGAGCACAGTGTTATGGCCTAAATTGTGTCCTCCACAAAATTCATATGTTGAAGTCTCAACCTCTAAAACCTCAGGATGTGACCATATTTAGAGATAAGTTTGCAAAGAGGTGATTTAGTTAAAATGAGGCATTTAGGGAGGGGTCCTAATCCAAGAGGACTGGTGTCCTTGTAAATAGAGGGAGGGACACCAGGTATGAGCACGCCCAGAGAAAAGGTCACGTGAGGACACAATGAGAAAGCGGTCATTTGCAAACAAGGCAAACAGGACTGAGGAGAAAACAAATATATTGACATCTTGATCTTGAACTTTTAGCCCCCAGAACTGTGAGAAAATAAATTTCTCCTGTTTAAATTTCCCAGGGTATGGTATTTTGTTAAGGCAACCCTAGAAAAGTAATACCAGCGTTGGTTCTGAGAGGGCAGGATGCTGTAACAAATTCTCCAAAATGTCAAGTAGCCACAGAACTAAGTAATGGGTGGGAGTTCTAAGAGTTTTTAGGTCCCTGTCGGACAAGACCGATTATCTTAAAGAGACTGTTGTAGAAATATGAACATGAAAGGTGCTTCTAGAGGGGATTCTGGGGAGATTCATGTTTTTGGACACTGGAGAAGAGGTTATTAAGTGGCAAAGATTTGGCCAAATTGTGTTCTAGCACTTTCTGGAAAGTAGAACTTGTTTATGAGGCACTTGGATATTTAGCCAGCAAGATTTCTATTAAAATGGCTTTGCTATTGCTTATAGTAAAATATGAGAGAAAAACAGATAAATGAGGGCATTGTTAAGCAAAAAGAAACCAGAACTTTAAGATTTGGAATACTACTAGCCTATTCATCCTTCAAAAAATGAGAAGGTGCGCTCTAAAGAAACACCAATGATGTGGCTGGAAAATCACTCAGTAAAGAGATCATGGATTGAATTAGTCATCTCAGCAAAATCCGGGAAGAGAGATGGGGCCACACCAGCAGCCACACTGCCAGCTTGGAATGAAAAGGACAGAGATGGCACCTGAGGAAGGAAGAGTGCAGACTGGAAGGAGCACGTGGTCTATGTGGCTGATAGCATGTGTTACCCCTCAAGGAAAGGGAAGAGTCAACTGACAGTGATTCAGAGATTGGCAAGGCTTCAACTTCCAACGCAGGCCCAAAGAGCACAGGCCCGGGGTGAGGTTGTCACCTCCTTGGTTTCTACAGGCCAGCTCACCACCATCTAGGGCCGTGGGGGCAGGGCTGTCACTCAGGCTTTGGGTTTGGGGCTGCTGCCCATGGCTGTGGTGGCAGTGTTGCCATTAGGGCTATGGAATGAGGTGGTTGCTCAATGTCACAGGGCAAAGCTTCATCCCCAGTGGGACAGAAAGGTGGAGTTGCAACCATGATGGGCTCAGAGGACAGAACACCAAGCCAAACAGATTTATTCCTAGGCCAGAGACAATGGCTTACACCTGTCACCCCAGCACTCTGGGAGGCTGAGGCAAGTGGATCGCCCAAGCTCAGGAGTTTAAGACCAGCCTCAGCAAGAGTGAGACCCCATCTCTAAAGATAGCTGGGTGTTGTAGCAGGCACCTGTAGTCCCAGCTACTCCAGAAGCTGTGGCAAGAGGATCACTTGAGCCCAAGAGTTTGAGGTTGCTGTGAGCTATGATGCCACAGCACTCCAATGAAGGTGACAAAGTGAGACTCTCAGCGAGTAGGGCGCAGACCCCATATGCCCAGGGCTGTGGATTCAAACCTGGCCCCAGCCGAACTGCATCAAAAATTAGCCAGGCGCTGTGGCGGGCACCTGTAGTCCCAGCTACTTGGGAGGCTGAAGCAAGAGAATTGCTTAAGCCCAAGAGCTGGAGGTTGCTGTGTGCTGTAACTCCGTGACACTCTACCGAGGGTGATAGAGTGAGACTCTGTCTCCACAAAAAAAAAGAAAGAAAGAAAAAGAAAAGGAAAACAAACTAGAGTTATTCTTGAGCCTTAAAAGCTAATGGAATTTTTTTTTCCGCTAAGTTTTGGACTGTTGGATACTCATGACCTCTCTCTTTTTTCCAATTTCTTCCCTAGAATGGGAATGTCTATCTTATGCTTGTCCTAGTACTGTATTTCTAAAGCAGGTAACCTGTATGGTTCTACAGGTTTAGAAGAATTTTATCTCGGGATAAATCATACCTTGAATCTCACCCACACCAGATTTAGATGTTTTGATAAGCTTTTGGATTTAGAGTTGACGCCAGAATGGGCTAATACTTTGGGGCTGTTGGAATAGGGTGCATGTAGGAAGGATATAAATGTGGGTGGGGGTTCAGTGGGTGAAATGTTATGGACTGAATTGCGTCCTGATAAAATTTACATATTGAGATCCCAACATTCAGTGCTCGGGATATAATTGCCTTTGGACATAAGGTCTTTACAGAGATGATTGTGTTAAAGTGATGCCAACAGCTTGGGTCCCTAATCCCACTGGTGTCCTTAGAAAAGAAGAGGGTGCACCAGGGTTGCACCTGCAGAGAAAAGCCCATGTAAGCACACAGTGAGAGGGCAGCCCTGTGCCAGCCAGGGAGAGAGGATCAGGAGGAATCAACCTGCCCATACTTGGATTTCTACCTCCAGAACTGTGCGAAAATAGTTTCCATTGCATAAGACTTCCATTATATAATATTTTGTTATGGTAGCCCGAGAAAAAAACACAACACAATGTTTCAGAGAAATAATGCTATACTAACTAATTCAAGCAAATAGCACCCTTAGAAACATGTTTGTGTCTTTAGAGAGTGTGTGACATGTGGCAGAGAGGACTGAACATGTTTCAATGGGTAACTATCCTGATCCTGTCCTGTACAACTAGCACCTTTAGAAACAGTTTTTACAGGCAGGTTTTTAGAGACCTTATAAATGCAGCACAGCAGTGAACCCCGCCTTAGGCAGAAAGAATAGTAACCTGATTCGTTCAGGGAAAATGAACTCTTAGAATCATCTTTCCCCCTTATGTCTACTGAGAAAACACAGCGTGCAGTACAGATTGCTGAACAAAACACTTCACAGAAAATTATCCTGAGTCATTAATGCAAACAGAACACTGTGAGAAATCTTTCACATGTCTCAACAGATAGTGGATAACCTATAGCACAGATTCCTGGACACAGTGTTTCACATAAAAACACCATTGGGATTTAGTCACACAAGCCTCCTTTCCCTTTCCCTCCCTCCCTCCCTTCCTTTCTTTTCTTTCAACAGAGTCTCACTTTGTCACCTGGGTAGAGTGATTTGGTGTCACAGTTCACAGCAACCTCAAACTCTACCTCAGCCTTCCCAGTAGCTGAGACTATAGGTACCCATGAAGATGTCCGGCTATTTTTTCTGCTTTTAGTAGAAATGGGGTCTTGCTCTTGCTCAGGCTGATCTCGAACTCGTGAGCTCACAGGCTCCTCCTGCCTCAGCCTCTCAGGATGCTAGGATTACAGGTGTGAGGCACACGTCCAGCACACACAGCATTCTTTCAAACATATTTCACATGTGTCTCTTTGGAGAGAGTCTAACATGCTGTGTACTCTAGTGAACGCAAGGTTAGACAGAAAGAGCAATATCCCAGCTTATTCGAGTAGGAAGAGCTACCTCTATGGGGAGCCTATGACATGTAGTACAGAGTGGTGAACCACGTGTCTCACAGAAATAAGATGAAGACGCAATCCTGATTCATTTGTCCTTTGCCACCCTTAGACGTAACTATTTTTTGAGATAGAGTCTAACTTCGTCACTCTTGATAGAATGCTGTGGCATCACAGCTCACAGCAACCTCCAGCTCTTGGGCTTAGGCGATTCTCTTGCCTCAGCCTCTTGAGTAACTGGGACTACAGGTGCTGCCACAACTCCCAGCTATTTTTTGTTGCGGTTTGGCCAGGGCTGGGTTTGAACCCTCCACCCTCGGTATGTGGGGCTGGCGCCCTAATCACTGAGCCACAGGCACCACCCTTAGACGTTATCTTTTATACATGAGTTTTATTATTATTATTATTTTTTTTTGTAGAGACATAGTTTCACTTTAGAGCCCTCGGTAGATTGTTGTGGCGTCACACAGCTCACAGCAACCTCCAACTCCTGGGCTTAGGCAATTCTCTTGCGTCAGCCTCCCAAGTAGCTGGGACCAGCGGCGCCTGCCACAACACCCAGCTATTTTTCTGTTTTGCAGTTTGGCCGAGGCCGGGTTTGAACCCCCCACCTTCGGAATATGGGGCCGGCGCCCTACTCGCTGAGCCACAGGTGCCACCCTATACATGAGTTTTAGAGAATATGCCACACATATGGCTTAACAGTGTTCCAAGAAGTAACACAAACCTGATTCATTGACTTTCTTCTTATGAAGATCTTCTATACATCTTTTTAGAGAATGAATAACATACGGCTGTGTGCTGAACACAGTGATTCTAGGAAATGACACTTCTCTCATTCATTGAGGCAACTGGACCTCCTCCCATTGTCTTTTACCTGTGTCTTTAGACAACATGTCACATGAAATACAAAATGGTGAAGAGCGTTTCACAGAAGTAACACTAGCCTGATTTATTCACGTGACTAGCAATCTCCGAAACAGTGTTCACACACATCTCTTCAGAGAGTATAAACAGGAATGTTCTCTGCGTCACAGAGATGGAACGCTATCCTGATTCATTAGGCAGAAAGAATTCGTAGGAACATATTTTGTGTGTTCCTTTACAGAAAAACATGTCTTTTAAAAATATTCGTGCATAAGATGCGTCATGGGTGGTAAACACTATTTCACACAAATAACACTGTCCTGATTCATTTAGACAACACTGTTAGAAGCATCTTTTAAACATGTTTGTTTACAGAACTCTCACATGCAGCTCAGAGTGCTAAAGAGTGATTTCCATAAAGGTCACTGTCTTGACTCATCCAAGAGTGATCGTTCTCACACACATCTTTCACACGTCTGTCTGGGTCTCCACCAAGCAACACAGAGTGCGGAACACGGCGTCACACACAAAACACAGTATCTTCATTCATTTATGTCAAAGGAACTCTTAGAAGCATCTTCCACACATCTCTATGGGGAGTGTATAATATATCAAATATTTCAGACAAAAAAGAATATGCTGATTCATTCGTGCAACCAGCATATTAGACATGGCCTTAACAGATGACTCTTAGAAATTGCTTAATGTGCAACATAGTATGGGAAACATAGTGCTTCACAAAAATAACACTATCCTCATTCAGTCCTGTAATTACTACCCTGAAAAACATCATGTAAAGGACTCTCGGAGATTTGTTTATACACATCTTTAGAGCGTTTGGAACTTGTAGCACAAAGCAGTAAACTGAGCATTTTAAAGAAATAGCACATCCCGATTGATACATCAAGTATTCCTCTTAACACTTTTCACACATATCTCATTAGAGGGTGTAAATTACTCAGCACAGAGTTACGAATACAGTTTCCCAGAAATAACACTTTCTTGATTCATTGATGCAAATCACACTCTGGGAACCTTTTATAAATCTTACAGAGCATATGATATGAAGCACGGTGTGGCAAGGCGGTAACCCAGTATGATTTTTTTCAGACACCTAGCACCAGAAGAAACATCCTGATACAAGTGTCTTTAGTCAGTGGGTGGATGCCCGATGAGCTGGGGATCTGGGGATTTGGTTAAGCTGGACCAAGTGTAGAAGGGCTGGCAGAAGAGAACTGCACATGTGGGAGTCAGAGGCTGGCAGCAATACCCAGGAGGCTGGTGGCCCTGAGCCACGTGGCCAGTGTTGGTTCTGGTGTCTGGTGTAGGCCTTTGCATTGTCAGGCTCAGGCAGACATCCACAGCACTTTCCACAGTTACAGATTCACCACCAACAAAGTGGGGAAACAAACAAAGAAGGCATGAGCACCCCAACATTTATAGGTCCTCCCAAGGTCTAGGAGAATGGTAGCAGAAAATGCTTCAAGAGAATATTTTTGCAGTTCTTGGGAACCCTGTGTCAGGTTACTGCCAACCTGGCATTGCCTGCTTCTCCTGGAAAAATGTCGAATAACCACTCTTTGGCAGAAGGGATGACCTGTACACCAGAGCCTCTCCATCGGGTCCTGTCCTCTTATGCCACTGTCAGGGGCACTCACTGGCAGTGTTCTAGTCAGGATGGATGGCTTAGGGGGTTGCAAAAATCAGGGAGGAGAGCTATGTATTCATGTATAAAAATTGTACTTTTTTGGTTTGGCGCCTGTGGCTCAGCGGGCTAAGGCGCCAGCCACGTACACCTGAGCTGGCGGGTTTGAATCCAGCCTGAGCCCGGGCTTGCCAAACAACAATGATGACTGCAACCAAAAAATGGCCGGGCGTTGTGGCAGGCGCCTATAGTCCCAGCTACTTGGGAGGCGGAGGCAGGAAACTCGCTTGAGCCCAGGAATTGGAGGTTGCTGTGAGCTGCAATGCCACAGCACTCTATCCAGGGTGACAGCTTGAGACTCTGTCTCAAAATAAATAAATAAATAAATAAAAATTGTACTTTTCCAAGTAGCATTCTTAGAAACATCTTTTAGGTTCAAGCCTGTAATCCTGGCACTCTGGTAGGCTGAGATGAGAGGACTGCTTAAGCTCAGGAGCTTGAAACCAGCCTGAGCAACAGCAAGATCACAGTCTCCACTAAAAATAAAAAAACAAAACAAAACAATAGCCAGGTGTTGGGATGGGCACCTATAGTCCCAGCTACTTGAGAGGCTGAGGCAGGAGGATTGTTTGAGCCCAGGAGTTTGAGGTTGCTGTGAGCTACAAGACCACCCACTCTAGCCTGGGGCAACAGAGTGAGACTGTCTCAAAAAAAAAAAAATAGATTTTTACAATGATTTGATTCTTTTCTCCTCATATGTTCTGATTCATTTAGTTCTGCTCTGATATTTATTACTTCTTTCCTTCTACTAATTTCGGGTTTTTTCCCTTTTTTTCTAGTTCCTTATGGTTTATCATTAGGTTTTTTAGTTGAAAACTTTCTACTTTTTTGATGCATTTATTGTTATAAACTTTCCTGTTGGCACTGCTTTTACTATGTCGCATAGGTTTTGGTATGTTGCATTTTCCTTCAAAAGCATGTTCTACATACTTGCTTAGAGTTTTCTTTGGAAGATACTTTTATTCACCAAAAGAAAACAGCCCATAATTAATTTCTAATGATGCATGCTTATATTAGCTTTTAAATGTATATATACCAACCCATCAAAATGAGATTGTTTTTTTTTTTAATTTTTGAGACAGAGCCTCAAGCTGTCACCCTGGAAAGAGTGCTGTGGCATCACAGCTCACAGCAACCTCCAATTCCTGGACTCAAGCGAGTCTCTTGCCTCCTCCTCCCGCGTAGTTGGGACTACAGGCGCCCGCCACAACGCCCGGCCATTTTTTGGTTGCAGCCGTCATTGTTGTTCGGCAGGCCCAGGCTGGATTCGAACCCGCCAGCTCAGGTGTATGTGGCTGGCGCCTTAGCCTGTTGAGCCACAGGTGCCGAGCCCAAAAATGAGGTCTTAAAAACAAAAGAAAGATCCTTCACAAGCATGTTCTAAACACTAGATTTCAGTTTTCTCTTTTGAAAAACAGTTCCAACTACTGAGGCATAATAGCTCATAATCCTTTCCTAACAAAGCTGGAATTCTTCAAATTTAAAAAGCTTCTGAACAGCATAGGAAACAACAAAGCAAAAAGGCAATCTATGCAGTGGAGGAAATTGTTTGCAAAACATGTATCTGGTGAAGGGTTAACATCTAAAATATACAAGAAACTTTTGTACATTGCCAAAAGAAAAACAAATAACCTGATTTAAAATGCACAAAGAAGGCGGCGCCCCATATACCGAAGGTGGTGGGTTCAAACCGGCCTCGGCCAAATTGCAAAACAGAAAAATAGCTGGGCTTTGAGGCGGGTGCCTGTAGTCATCCCAGCTACTTGGGAGGCTGAGGCAAGAGAATCGCCTAAGCCCAGGAGTTGGAGGTTGCTGTGAGCTGTGTGACGCCGCGGTACTCTACCGAGGGTGATAAACTGAGACTCTGTCTCTACAAAAAAAAAAAAGTAAAATGCACAAGGAAACAGAATACACATTTCTCTAAAAAGACAAAGAAATGGCCAACAGATATGTGAAAAAGTGCCTAATATCACTAGTTATCAGGTTAATTAAAGTTGAAACCACTATGGCATACTGCCTCATACCTATTAGGACGATTTTTATAAGGAAAAAAATAAAACAAAAAGATAAACATTGGATTCCGGGAGTTGGCGCTGTGGGGGAGGCGGCTGCGGTGGCTGCTGTGGAACTTGGCGCCGGTGATGCCACCACCCACACACGTCCCATCTAGCACCCCTTCTCCTTGAGTGCATCTCGGGCCCCAGGCTAATGGATGGGGCGAATCGCGCCAGCCTCCCCCGACTTGGTCTGTGCTTGAGGGTTGCCCGGACAACAGCCACTTCCGGGAGCGTGGTCCGACCGGCCCCGCGGGTGCGTCCGGGCTCGGCCTCCCTCTCAACACTGGGGTTGTGGCGGCGGCGGCAGCTCCCTCCGGGGCTGGGCTGCTGGGTCTCGGCTCGCCCCAGGTTCCCCGCCCTCGGTTCTGATGATGCGCCGGCGGCCCCTCTGACTCTGTGTGATCGTTGCTCTGGCAACAGCCGTTTCCGGGAGGTAGCGCTGCTGCCCCCTCAGCACCGCTGGCGCCGGAGCCCAGGCGTTCCGCCGGCTGAGCGACAGTTAGCGGGTCGGCGCCGTCCGCCCCTCCGGCTGACCTCGGTGGGCCGCGCATCCCGAGTCTCGTCGCCGCTCCAGCCGCTCAGCCGGGCGTCAAGGTTCTGCTGCACGTGAAGCGCGGCGACGAGAGCCAGTTCCTACTGCAGGCCCTGGCGAGCAGCGAGCTGCAGGGGCTCACGGTGCAGGTGGCCCGGGTCTACAACGGGCGGCTCAAGATGCAGCGCCTCTGCTCAGAAATGGAAGAATTAGCAGAACATGGAATATTTCTCCCTCCTAATATGCAAGGACTGACTGATGACCAGATTGAAGAATTGAAGTTGAAGGATGAATGGGGTGAAAAATGTGTACCCAGCGGGGGTTCAGTTTTTAAAAA
>CAUYON010156668.1:0-40684 GCA_963573935.1 Arctocebus calabarensis
CTACCCACAGGGCCGCACGCTGCCCCGTCCTACCCACAGGGCCGCACGCTACCCCATCCTACCCACAGGCCCCGCACGCTGCCCCGTCCTACCCACGGTCCAGCACGCTACCCCGTCCTACCCACAGGGCCACATGCTGCCCCGTCCTACCCACAGGGCCGCACGCTACCCCATCCTACCCACAGGCCCCATACGCTGCCCCGTCCTACCCACAGGGCCACACGCTGCCCCGTCCTACCCACGGTCCCGCACGCTGCCCCGTCCTACCCACGGTCCCGCACGCTGCCCCGTCCTACCCTCAGGGCCACACGCTGCCCCGTCCTACCCATGGTCCCGCACACTGCCCCGTCCTACCCACGGTCCCTCACGCTGCCCCATCCTACCCACGGTCCCGCACGCTGCCCCGTCCTACCCACAGGGCCACACACTGCCCCGTCCTACCCACGGTCCCACACGCTGCCCCGTCCTACCCACAGGGCCACACGCTGCCCCATCCTACCCACAGGGCCACACGCTGCCCCGTCCTACCCACGGTCCCGCACGCCGCCCCGTCCTACCCACGGTCCCGCACGCCGCCCCGTCCTACCCACGGTCCCGCACGCCGCCCCGTCCTACCCAGGGGGCCCGCACGCTGCCCCGTCCTACCCACAGGGCCGCATGCTATCCCGTCCTACCCACGGTCCCACACGCTATCCCGTCCTACCCACAGGCCCGCACGCTGCCCCATCCTACCCACAGGCCCGCACGCTGCCCCCCCCGTCTTACCCAGGGCCCATATGCTGCCTCCTGCCTTACCCACAGGGCTCTCCATCACACTGCACCCCATCTTACCCATGGGGCCCACATACTGCCCCATCTTACTCACAAAGCCCACATACTGCCTCCTCTTACAGGTGGGGACACTGAGCCTCAGGCACAGGCAAGATGACCTGCTCAAGGTCCCAGTGCTCAGAGGCACAGACCTGTCCCACAGGCCCTCCATCAGGAGCAGATTGTTCTGAGAATAAGTCACCATCCCCAGGTGGCTTGGCACCTGTAGGTCCATCAGGTAATTCCTCGTGGAGCCAAATCAGGGGCTGAAAAGGTAGCTCTTTTCAGAAAGAAAGGCAAGAAAACTTCTCTTGTTAATTAGGGTGAGATTGTTCGTGCTTCTCTAGCAAATTTATCTTTGTTTGTCTGGAAAAGGTACTAGGAATCAGATCTGGTGGGCAGTGTCAGGAGACCTGGTTCTGCTGCCTTTCCTGCGTGACCCTGGGCAAGTCATCAGCCTCTCTGGTCAGAGTCAAGTGGGGAAATGAGCGGCTGTTCCCTCTGCCCCACGGGAACACAAGGACAGGGCTAGAAATAGCTTCTCTCTAAAAGGGGATTGAAGCGCTGGTCCAGAGAAAGAATACTCAGTGGCCCCTTTGTGGCCACCACACTTGGCTAGGCCTGCACCCTTAACCCTAGTCTGACTTTCATAATGAGTCTGCCAGGCTGTCCCTGAGCAGTGCTGCTGCTTCAAAGCTGAGCAGACCTGGCCAGGCCTGATCGCAGGGTGGTAGCATGGAGCGGGCTCTGTGTGCAAGGAGGCAGGAGCCGCCATTTTCCCTTGGGTGGGCCAGAAGCAGTGTTCAGGGAGTGAGCCTCCTCCAGCTTAGTCTGCTTTGTGCCCTCGTGGCCACTTGCTGCTTGTGAGAAGCCCCTGAACCAGTGGTCCCAGGGAGTACTGCTGACCAACAGGTCTCAGAGCCTGTGTGTGCACAGGTGGGGGAGCTGGCCCAGAAGAGCATGGGCGGAGGGGAGCCCCGCAGAGACCGGAGCCTGGGTCCTTAGAGTATGCCAGGTGGTCACCTCTGACCTTCTGGAGAGGACTGACCTAGTGTACGCCAGGCATGGGGCAGGCACACAGGGAGGGGCCAGAGGCTCACCAGCCCCCAGGGCCTTAGCCTCTGCCAGGTGGTCTCCACTGACCTCCGGGGCAGCCTGGCCCTGAGTTTAGCCCAGAAACAGGTTCATCTGGTGAAAAGCCACCACCCAGGGCCCATGGTATGTGACCTGGGCAATTCCAGATGTCCAGAGCCTGAGATTACATCCTTCTCAGATCCCAGTAGGGGACAGTTCGGGTGGGTGCCTAGGGAGGAAGTGGATGTTTCCAAGAAACTCCTCCCTGTCGGGCCCAAGGGGAGGTGTGGAGGCCTCAGATGCATTGTCTGTGGAGAGGCTGAGCCAGCATGGGCGCCCTTGCTGCCCTGCCCTACCCAGTACCTGCGTGGGAGCTCCGGGCACAGACGCTGAGCCGCCCTGGGAGCCTTGTTCTCCCAGGCTGTCAGACATTCAAGGGCTTTGAGTTTGGGGGGTGAGAGCACTCAAAGAACCAAGTTGCTCCAAGACACTGCCTGTCCACCCTGCATCTTTCAGCTGCCACTTGACGCAGCAGTGGGGCTCAGGGCCTAAGGTACCAGGCATAGATGGGGCCATTCCAGCTGAGTCTGCACCTGGGCACCTTCTAGCCTCAGGCTGAGACCAAGGGATCACAGAGATGGGTGTGATCACGGATATCAGGAGGACAGTCAGGCTGTAACTCAGGCTCTGAAGTCTAACCAGCTCCCCAGGCTCATGTCTGCATGTTAGGTTGTGAACACCTTCTGGGAAGGGCTGGAATGGGCCAGTCACAGGAGCCAGAGCAGCATGTGCAAAGGCACAGGGGCTGCTTCACAGGAGACTCAGTCCTGGTGGGGAGTGCGGAGGACAGGAGAACACCAGGACATGATTCCCAAACACAGGTGGGCTGATTTTCACATGGGTCCTTGGTAGGGTTGGGGTGGCTCAGAACGATGCTTCCTGGCAATAGGGTGCTCAGAAGCAGCTCCATGCTGTTGTCTCTCTGGGGACCCCGGTGCCCTGATGGTTTTCCCCCCAGGGTTTCTGCCTGATGAGGCTGATGATGTTTGCTGGCATCTTCTTATCCTGGAGGGGTGGGGAGAGGACAGTAGATTTTCCAGAGAGATCATTGCAGTCTTGCTCTTCCTCCTGCTGGCTTCCTACTTCCAGCTGCAAGGAGGTTGGGGGGAGAGGAGCGACCCCGGCAGGGCCACCTTCCTCCTAAAGCCAGGCCCGCTAGGCGTGTGGCCTGCCGCAGCCTTCCTGCTGTCTTAGGGCCAGCTGCCATCAGATTTCCTCAGGTTTCCTTTGCTCTGACTCCAGGAGGAAAACATCAAGAAATGGGTCGGAAATTTGCATCTGTAGCTCAGTTTGCACAGTGGCGCCAGAGTTGGGCTCTGTGGTCCTTCCTCTCCCTCTGCCTCTGTGAGAGAGAGTTCTCGAAATCGAAAAGTTCCCAGTGCAGCTCATACATCTGAGGTCTTGCTGAGCGGTCATCGGAGAGGAAATTGCTAAAAATAAGGTCACCGGGGCCACAGGCCATTAAGAAGGCGGCAGACGCTCGCGTCCCTCTTGGTCCCAACGTGCAGCTTTGCTGAAGTGTAGAGACCAGCTGCCGTCAGGAAAATGCAAGTGCTGAGCGTCCGACCTGAGAGCGGTGATCAGGGGGGACCCAACAGGGCTGCGCTGAGGGTCTGCAGCTCTCTGGGTGTGCCAGTGTGGCCCTGCTACTCAGCAAGAACAGCTTCCCAAAGTGTCACTTTTACTTTAAGATTTGGAGCAGTCGGGAGTACTTTTTGTGTACCAAAAACATGGCTGTGTTGGAAAGTGCCATCACAAGCCTAAAGTCTGCACTTAATTGGAAGGACTCTGGAGAGCTTCTGCAGGCCTCTGGCCGTGTCCTGTCCCACAGCCCATCTGGACGCCAGCCGAAGGGCCTGCCATTGCCTCTGCTGGTGGTTTGTCTAGACCGACCTGAAACTGCAGAGTCTGCCTTGTAGCCTGTGCACATTGCACTTGTGTGCACATGCGATGCTCTTGCGTCTGTCCAGCAGCCAGTGTGTGACAGTGCGGACAGGCCTTAGGGGATGGGCCTGAGCCGGGACCCTGGGTTCAAAGTCCACCACCACCTCTCGTGCCGGCACATCCCGCAGCCCCTCTGTGCCTCGGTCTGTCGTCTGTGAAATGGGGCGATGGTGGGGCGTGACCCAGTTCAGGGGCTGCAGGCTGTCATCTGTGGAGAACATGATTATGCTAACATGTGCTAGTGTGTTCTGTCTCATATGCATGTAGCTTGCGTGTGCGTGCTGAGTATCAGCACATCCGTGCTATACCATGTCAGGGAAGCTTTGCCCCTGCTGCCTCTGGACTTATCTTCATTGTCCTGACACAGTGACCCCGGCCGGGGCCCTCAGGCCCAGCACCTGGCCGTCCTGAGTTGACTGTGCCCATAGAGTGTTTTTGATCTTGGTGCCTCCCCCCTCCAGAGGCCCCCAAGGTTATGTGCATCCTGGGGCAGTTCCCAGCCACAGAGGAGCCGGGTGGGCCCTGCTCCGGCCTCCTGCTGCGTTCCCAGTTTTGCTCACCACTGAAACTCCCTACTGTGGGTGGGAAAGCCGGTCATGGGTATTTCTTTTCTTTTTTTTCTTTCTCCATTCCTCTTCTCTTCTCTTCCTTTCTTTTGGTAGGGTCTGTTGCCCAAGCTAGATGTGCTCATAGCTCACTGTATCCTTAAACTCTTGGACGCATGCGATCCTCCTGCCTCAGCCTCTTAGGTAGCTGGGACTAGGGTACATGGCACCACACCTGGCTCATTTTTTTATTACTTGATAGAGGTGGAATCTCACTGTGTTTCCCAGGGTGGTCTCAAACTCCTGATCTCATGCAATCCTTCCACTTTGGCCTCCCAAAGTGCCGGGATTATAGGCCTGGGCCGCTACACCCAGCTTCATGGCAGAAAGGAGTTTCTCTCCTTAGCAGCTGGGCCTCCCCAGGGTGCAGTTTCAGAGCAGAGACCAAGGGGCAGCAGGCTGTGCTTCCCTCCCTGCTGACTCCAGCTTTGAACTCCCTTCTGGGTGCTGCTGCCTCCTCTTCCCCCTCCCCCCCCTTCTTGTCCTTCCTCTTCCCCTCCCCCCCTCCCCTGCCTCCTCACCCTCTTTCCCTTCCTCCCCCTGTTCCCACCCCCAGCTGGCTTGCTGCTTGCTCTGTGTGCAGATGCTTTGGACTGCAGGCAGCTAATGTTTCACGTGCCCCTGGATTTTATTTTTGTATCTCCACAGTGCCCACGGTTAAATATTTGCATAAGTAATTTACTGGGTTGCTCTGCTTCCCGACCCCTCCTCCAAGTGCTGAGCACTGCCACTCTGTCCTCCAGGTGGGTCTCTGTCTGCCCCCTGGGCAGGGAATGCAGCCCTGTGAGCAGAGGACACTTCCTTCTAGGCCGGTCAGGCTGCGGCCAGCCCAGCAGGTAGTCTCCAGTGCTTTGTTTTTTTCTGGCCCCCTGGGTTTCTGTAGAATAAGGGACAGGACTGGCCCTAGAGGACTGAACAGCACAGGGGGAGGCACCTTCCCAGGGTCCCAGCTCTGCACCTGCCTAGCTGTGGGGCCTTAAATTATTCAACCTCTCTGTTCCCTGGTGTCATTGTCATTATAGCTAGTGGCCCATCTGCTCAAGAGCAATTTGTAAAGGCTTCTACTAGACTCTGGATATATGAGGGTAACAAAACCCAATTTATGTCCTTACTTGATTAACTTATCATTGATGGAGGGCAAACACACAGCCAGCCATTCACCATTGTGAGAACGCCAGGAAGGCAGCAGAAGGTGCCAGTGGCCCTGCAAACCCGGGTAAGCAGGGCTAGGGACCCTAGAGGGCTTCCTGGAGGAGGGGGCAGGTAGGGGTCCCAGTGCAATGGCCTGAGCCACAATCCTGAGCAGGAAGAGGAGGACCCGTCAGGTGGTCCCGCAGCTGTGAAGCTGCTGGCAGATTGGATCAAGGTCAGGATGTACGATAGGGCGGGTGGAGGAGGGGAAGGCTGGAGGAATCACAGTGATGGTGCTGGTCTCAGGATGATGTCCAAGCCTCTTGCTCATTCCTCTCAGACCGCATGTTGGCCTGAGCTGCAGGCTTAGATTTGCCTGGTGGACCCTGCCACCAGGGACAGCTTCTCCACACTCTGCTGGCACCAGAGAGGCACTGGCCTGAGCCAGGGACAGTGTGGGGACACAGGAGGGCCCTTCCTGCCACGGCTTCTCCTGGACTTTCCTTGTGATTTTATTGCCTGTGTTGCTGTCACTAAACAAAGCTGACTTTCCCTGTTTTCCAACTCTCCATAAACGGGAGTTACCGTCCGTGTACATTCTTGGCTGACTTCTGCTGCAGCCCATCAACATGCTTTAGAAGTTCACCCTTGCTGACACGTGTGCTCACTTATTCCTTTCCCTGCCCGCATAGGATTCTGTCATACAGCTGGACAGGTCCTTAGTCCCTTATCCAAAGCCCTTGCTAAATTCTCTTATTAATTTTCATCTTTTATTTCTTTTCCTCTCTTCCTCCTTTCTTTTCTCCCTGCTGGCTAGAATCTGCCAAGGAGCCAGGTGCATCTCAGAATAAAGATATGTTGTGCATATATTTATTTTATACTATAAAAATTATAAAATTTGGTATTATAAGCCATATCATAAAATAAAATCTATAGGGTAAAAAATTCTATATATTTTGTGTGTCATTCCAGCCAACTAGTGCTATGTAATCAAGCACATTGATTTGTTGACATGAAAATGTCTGGATATTTGGCAGGGCACAGGCTCACACCTGTAATCCCAGCACTCTGGGAGGCTGAAGTGGGTGGATTGCCTAAGCTCAGGAGTTCAAGATCAGCCTGAGCAAGACTCCATCTCTACTAAAAAAAAAAATAGAAGAAGAAGAAAAATAGAAAAATCAGCCAGGCATTGTGGTGGGCACCTACAGTCCCAGCTACTTGGGAGGCTGAGGCAAGAGGATCACTTGAGCCAGGGGTTTGAAGTTGCTGTGAACTATGACACCACAACACTCTACCCAGGGTGACAAAGTGAGACTCTGTCTAAAAAGAAAAAGTCTGGATACTCAATGGGATAAATACAGAAGAGATTAAAAGCCCTCAGATCTGTTTGGGGCTCAGCCTTTGTCCCCTACCCCCACTCAAGAAAAGAGAGGAATGCATTTTGCCTTCAGGGCCTTTCAATGGGCATTTGGAGTGTGGCGTAGTGAGTTCATCTCCCACCAGTTGGCGTGCAGTTGCCTCCTGTTTTCTGTGATGGTAAACAGATGTGCTCTGAGCACTCTCGTGTGTCTCCTGATGTCCACCTGCAGATGTCAGGAGAACAGTTGCTAGATCATCGAGCCAGATGTTCTGATCATCCAGATACTAGCAAAGGGCTTTCAGTAGCACATTCAAGTTACCTGGGGGGCAGGTCTCATGGCTCCACACCCACAGCTGTACTTGCCATGGCCCGGGCCTGGCAGTTCTTGCCCCTCTGGGGATGCTAAATGGCTTTGTATTGACTGGCGTTGGCGATTTGCATCTCCTGATTGCTGATGGCCTTAAGTGTTGTGTCATATGTTTCTGGACCATTTGCACTTCCTTTTCTATAAAATGTTTTGTTCTCATCTTCTGCCCAGTTTTTTCTTGAGTGGTTCCTCTTTTTCTGCCTGATTTGTGTTCTTTCATATTTTATTTGTTAATCCTTAGCTTGTGTCTTCATCCTTCCTGGGACAGGCAGTTTCTTATTTATTTGTCGAAATAGGGTCTCACTCTGTCACCCAGGTTAGATTGTGGGGATGCAATTGTAGCCCACTGCAGCCTCGAACTCCTGGGTTCAAGCAGTGCTTCTGCCTCAGCCTCCTGAGTACTTGGGGACTAAAGGCACCTCCCAGCTAAGTTTTCTGTTTTTAGTGGAGACTGATCTTGAACCCCTGGCCTCAAGTGATCCTCCCACCTCGGCCTCCTAAAACTCTAGGATTACAGGTGTAAACCACCACATTCCCGGTATATTTCTCAAAATTATATTTGCTGGTTGTTGCTAGAATACAGAGATGTAGCTGACTTTGGTATAGTGATTTTTTATTTTATCCAGCCAACTTGCTAAATTATCTTATTCTCATCCTTTGTGCAGTTTCCTGCTTTCTTTCTTCTCTCTCTGTTGGCAGGATCTGCAATAAATTGTTGACTACAGATAGAGATAGTTGGCATCCTTCTCTTGTTCCTGATCTTTAAAAAAAAAAAAATTCTTTTAGAATTTCTGTTGACTTTGGGGTTTAATTCTTTTCCTAGTATGCAAGAGGTTCTGGTTTAATTGCAAACAGATACTGAATTTCATCAAGTACTTTTTTGTATCACTTGCAAAGATTATATGGCTTTTCTCCTTTGCTAATTAATTGCATTCATTGATTTTCTACTAGATCAATCTTAGGTTCCTAAGATGAACCCTACTCATGATGGTGTATTATAATAATCTTTTTAATATGTTGCCAAATTTTCTTTGCTAATATTATGTTTGGGATTTTTACATTCAAGTTCATGAGTGAGATTTGCCTGTAATTTTTTTTTTTCTCGCACTATTCTTATTTGAAAATCAAGCTTTTGTCAGTCTTACAACAATGTGGGAATGTTCTTTCTTTTTCTCTGGAAGGTACTGCTTGGGTTAGAATTATTTGTTCCTTCTGTGATGGGTCGACCTTGCTCCGAAAGCCATCTGGGCCTTGTGTTTTCTTTATGAGAAGATTTTAATTTCTATTTCAGTTTCTTTCTAGAGTCAGGGACTCTTCAGGTCTGTGCGCTTCTTGAGTCACTTGTGCTAAGTTGGGATCCATTTCCAACTCTTTCCCCAGATGTTCAAGGCCTCTACCAAGCCTCTGTTTCCAACCTCTTCCTCTATCCTGTTCACCTTCAAATACCCTTCACTCCAGCTTCACACAGCTGCCCATCTGCATGTGTGTCCTTCAGTCACTCAACAAACGTACATTGAACGTCTGATCATTTGTCCTGCTTCATCATCCACTCACCTGGCCCTCCCTGCAACCCTGTCTACAGCACATCTCCTTGCTGGCTCCCAGCTCCTCTGGGTCCCAGCCAGGGTGGTGTTCTGAAGGTCCAAAGGGCAGTGAATCCACAACATTGCACTGTATGGTACACAGAAGGGAAGGTGGCTGCTGGGGGCCACAGCCAGGCTCACCTGGTCTGGGGGTGCCCCGAAGGCCTCCCTCGAGAGGCGACATCTCAGGTGGGATCTGAAGAGGGAAGGAGACTTTGACAGTTGAAGAACAATCTCTCATCCTGACTGATGCCAGCTCCACTGGCACCTCGTGCGTGGCCCTTCCAGCAAACCCTGGGCTGTGGTCAAGAGACACATCCTTCTTCAGGACTTGCTGGGGTCCTTACAGTTAATCCAGGGGGCAGAGGAGAGGGAACAAGGGGTGGTGGGCAATGGCCTGCTGAGACACTGAGCTCGGCCACCTCTGGCCCCTGCACCTCTGTGTCCACCTGAGCCTAGAGGGAACCATCACACCTGGCGGCCAGGTGCAGGTGTACTCAGCTTTCTGCAGAAGGCCAGAGGGTATCCGTTGAGAGCTTTTGGAATAGACGTAACACACAGATCAGGTGGATCTCAGCCATGAGAAGCCCCTAGAACTCCCAGGCCTTTGCTGTGCTACCCCCTCAGCCTGATGCACCACCGCCTCTGTCCTGTCCCCATGTAGATGTCACTTCCTGCTCCAAGAAGCTTCTATCATTCCTCAAGTTGTGGTGAGAGCCCGGCTCCAGACAGCCTCTAAGTGTCCCCATCTAAGCACCTGTGACCTCAGGAGAACATGAACTCTCTGGGCTCAGGTGGGTGGGGCCTGTGCCTTTATTCATTACGCGTGGCACTAGGAGGCCTCAGGAATGAAGGATGGAGGCGGGAGGGATGAGGGGTGCCCCAGCGAGGAGGCAGCAGCTGGCCCCTGTGCCACACCAGCCCCACGGTCCTGGGCAGTCCCCCAGCTAAGCCCTCCACACCCACACAGGGGTCAGGCTCGGCGTTTTCTGTTTCGGTGAAGTCCTGCAGACCGCTAGCCAGGGTGAGACCTGGGGCCTCCGGGTCAGGAATAAAGAGAAATAAGCTGCACATGTGGGTGCTGGGCCTCTTCCCACCCCAGAAACTAGGGGCCCTGAGGGGCACATGGGAGCCTCAGAGCCCCTTCCTCCCTCACCCTACTCAGCCCAGGCCCGGCCCTCAGAAGCACCTCACCTCTCAGTCCCCCTCCCATGGCCTGTGGTTTCTTCTAGAACCTGCCAAATGTTTGGGCGTCCACACGCCTCCCCTCCTGGTTCCCGATATCAGTCTCCACGGGGGATGGAGTAGGCAGGAGGCGTGCTTGGCACAAGGAGGTGTCCGGGGTCCAGCCACACCCCCATCCTTCTCTGAGGTGTGGTGGCGCCCCACACAGCCACTTGGGAAGGTAGCTGGCCTGGGCCTGTGACAAGCGACCACACACTCAGGGTGTCAGTGGGGTTCCTTCCTTCTGTGGCCTCTGGGAGCAGCTTCCTGCTGCCTCTCCCAGCTGGGCAGTGCCCGCTCCTTGCCATTCCTTGGCTGGGAGGTACACCCCCCCTCACCCCGTCTCCACTTTCCCTGTCACATGGCGTTCTCCTCCCCTCCGCCTGTGGCTCAAGTCTGCCTCCGTCTTCCACTCCGTTTCTCTTACAAGGTCGTTAGATCAAGGCCCACCCTGATGCAGCGTGACCGCACCTTCATGAATCAAATCCACAAAGATCCTGTCTCCAAGTCAGGTCACATTCTGAGGTTGCTGGTTGACCTGAATTTTGGGCAGATGCCACCCAGCGCAGCACAGGGACCCGCTGGGGCAGTTCCTGTCCTTCCACCTGCCCTCAGCTGCCGTGGGACAGCAGGCTGTGGCCCACACCCAGGCGCTCACTGGCTGTTCTCTCCTGCCTGTGCAGAGGTGTGGCCCAGGCCTGCATGCAGTTTTCAGAGACAGCAGCTCTGAGCCAGGCTGGGTGCCTCGGAGGGGCCTCAGAATCCTCGTCTCAAACATAAAAGCTCGTCTCTGAAACAAGCCTCAGTCGCATTATAAATAAATGTATTAAATTACAAGTTGCTGCAGACAGTGCTGTGTATTTTTAACAAACACCAGCAGCCTCAGCTCACTGCCAAGGAGCGCGTGGAGGGTGGCACTGGTCCCTGGGCTTCCTCTGAGGTGGGCTGGGCTGCAGCCTTTGACCTGTTTGCCTGGCCACTGGGGACCTGGAGGGTCAGCCCTGCTGCATCCGGGGGCCGACTTCGCAGAGCATCCTGGGGCGTTGCCTGATCCTTGGAAAGAAGCAAGCATCGGGGCACGTTGGCAGCTGAAGGGTGAGAGGGCAGAGGCAGGAGCCACAGGCCACAGAGCCAACATTGCACAGCTGAAGATCCTTCGCTGGCTTAGCACCGGAGCACACAGCCCCTGTGAGAGCCTCACGGGCTACCAGACCCTTCCCCACCGGCCTGGGGTGTGTCAGTGCCTAATGCCCTCCGGGAAGCAAGCTCAGAGAGACCCAGTTTCCAGCCCGGAAGCTCTTCTCTCACACTTGTCTAAGTTCACTTCTTTTAAAATTGTACAGAGTGAAAATTAACTCTTTTAAAGTGTGCAATTCAGTGACACTTTAGAGCACTCATAGTGTTTGTTCAATCACCACCTCTCTCTCCTTCCAAAACATTTTCATTACCCCCAAAATGAAACCCCATATCTGTTAAGCTGTCACTCGTGCCCTTCCCCCAAGAGTGGCAACCCACTTTCACTAGAGATTGGCCCATTCTGGATAGTTCAGTTATAGCCGGCCTTTGAACAACATGGGTAGTTTGACTTTCCCAAGGACTTTTTTCATTCAAATGCAGATAGAAAATACAGTGTCCACAGGAGAAGAAAAGCTGCATATATGCAGGGCTGCTTGTCCCTGTACATGAGTGGTAAAGGGCTGACTGCAGGATGAGAATGGGTGAGGGTCGGCCATATGCGGTGGAGGCAGGGGTGCAGCAGGTGGAGGTCCTGGAACCCACTTTCCAGGTGCACCAAGGGCCAAGGTAAATGGAATCCTGTGACAAGTGGTTTTCTGCCTCTGTTTGCTATCACAGGCATGATGTTGTGAGGTCCATCCACATTGGGTGCATATCACTGCTTCATTCCTTTTTGATGGCTGAATAATATTCTGCTGTGTGAAAAGACTACATTTTATTTACCCATTTATCTGTCAAGGAACATTGTTTAAAAAGTCAACTGAAGGACAGTAATTTTAAAGCAGTGATCTGGGCAAACAGTGATTCATGAGTTAGGCAGCACCAAACCAGGAGTGGTTCATGAGCTTCACCAAACCAAGGGAACACAACGATGAACGTGGAAATAAAGCAGAGAAAATACGTGACTGCTTACAGTTACACAGCTGCCTTGTTGGGTCTATCCTGCTGGAAAGTCCCTTGCTACATAAGTACAAGTTTGTTGGCTGCTTCTGACTGGCTGAGCTTAAGTTCCGTTTGTTTTCAGTATGTGTGTTTATAAAAAGTGGCCTCAGTTTTTCAAATCAAACAAGGTTGAGGTCACTTATGATTGACTTTCCTCAAGAATTTTTCAGGCCCAGTCTTTATTTTAATTTACTTTTACAGCATCTGTTTTCCACTGATACAGAATAACGTTCTTTCTTGATTTGCTGTCCTGACAGAGAATGAGACAGGGCCAGGCCTGGGATCAGGACATGCCTCTGAGGATGAGGGAATTCAGATGGGACAGTGTCACAGGCTAAGCACAACTGGCCAGCCCTAATTAGTCTTGACCTGCTGACCACAGGGTGTGGCTGTAGACACAGCCGGGACAGCCTGGAAAGGAATGGCTGCCACCTTGGGCTGGGAGGAGGAGATTCAGGGGAGGTACAGTTGTTCCTCTACTTACAATGGGGTTGTATCCTGAACACCCCATTGTAAAAGTCAAAAAGTTGTAAGTGGAACCAGCATTTTCTGGCTTCTCCTTGGCCCAGTGCTCCATGGCAGCTGCAGATCAGAGTCCCCAGCAAGAGAAGGAAGGTCTGCCAGGCCAGGGGATGCTTTGCCCGCCCTATGCCTAACTCACTGGGCAGCATTTTTGAATAATTAGGAAGTTGGTGACTGGGAAGGGTCCACCCGCAGGTGGGTCTACTCGGCGTCAGACACCAGCAGACCCTGTGCACCCACCACTCGCCCTCATGTCAACAGGGCCTACAACGGTGACCGGACATACTTGTTGGATGGATGGATGGACGGACAGACAGACAAACTGGCAGCTGGGACCCTGAAGACAGCCGCAGGGTCCCTCCAAGTGCAGCCTGCCCACCTGGAGTGCGAGTGCGAGCTCCCTGTTCAGGACTGGGTCCCCTTTTGAGTCCCAGTGGCCTTAGGCTTGAAGGCTTTGGGAAGCCTGGCCCAGGGCCAGGAAGGGCTCTCCTGGAGACTTGAGAGGAGCATTTGCATTTGACTTTTCTCATTCTTTTCCTCATCAATGGGAACCCTGGGTAATGCACACACTGTCCCGCATGCAGACACACAGGCTGTCAGCTGGTCAGCATCTGTAAGTGGGGGTGACATTTATGTCGAAAGGCCTCTTGGTTCTGCAGAACTGAAGAGGGGTCCCTGCCAGCCCTCCCAGCCCACTCCCAGCTAATCATCTGCTGAGTCTCCAGGGCGCCTCCCAGTGGCCAGAGGCAGCAGCCTGGCACACTCAAGGGCTGGCAGAAGCAGTGAGGACTGGCTCTCATCACTCCTTGGAAACAGGGTCGGAGCCCCCAGCCCCGCTCCAAGGTTCCTGTTAACACCAGCATTTAATATCCATTAGCACCTTCATTCATTCCACAGACATGGAGCTTGGCTGGCTACAGCCTGGGGGTATTGCAGGTGCTGGTGGTGCCTGACCGGCACTCTGCTCTTTTCTGAAGTGACAGCTTGGAGGTCCCCTGAGGTTACCAGCTGAGGAGGCCACCACTGCCCAGGTGAGGAAACGGTACTACATCCTCTCAGGCTTTCCAAGGGCAAACTAGATCTAGAAATGACTCTGGAATAAGAAAAGGCCACAGAACCACTAAGCTAGTAAATAATTACTGCATCCAAACTTCATTCACTGTGAAATGGAGTGTTCATTTAAAAACAAACTGTAGGTTTTCTCGCTTGGTGAGAGTTCTCAGAGTTCCGTGAAGACTCCTGAGAGATTACAACTGCCCTAAATAAAGACACGTCACCCGGCCAAAGACACCTTCAAAATACTTTTGACAGCCAACAGTTTACGCTTGCTGGGATACCTCGGAAAGGGCGTGGAGTGGCCTTGGACCCTCCGTGAGCTGCGGCGCTGTGGGACGCTACCCACCGTCCAGGGCAGGAGCAGTTTATGAGGTGGGGAGAGGACCGAGGACCCCTTGTCCCCCACAGGGCCACTGGTGTCCTGAGTCATTTTTGTTCTTGGAGAGTGTTTGTTGATTGGCTGCCACACGGCAGGCCTGAGTGTAGGGACGAGGAAGGCTGGAAACTTGACATGTCACCCCTGGAGGTGGGGTACCTGTGGAAACAGGGGTCCCCCTGAATTTGCTCTGCGGAGGGCGTGGGCTGCAGGGATGAGTGTGGGTGAGAGTCCACACCTGCCACGGACCGCAGTGAGTTTGGTGGACACTGTGTTTGCCAACAGAATGTAGACAGAGTCGTGTGCCAAGGGACAGGGCACGAGGAGCTTGTCCATGGGTCCAGGCCACAGTGACAGCTGTCCCCAGACTAGGCAGAGTCCCAGCCTCGGGGCGTCCGCCACATGGTGGACCCTGGCTCGCATGCCCCAGCAGGTGTGTCACCATCACTGGGACTGGGTATGGCTCTGTGCTTCCCTGTCCAGCCCAGGCCTTGTTCCAGGCAGACGCAGATCCGGGGAGGCCTGTGGACAGCGGAGGAGGAGGACTGTTCACATCTCGACAGGTGCTTCCTGGTGTGCCTGAGGCAGCCCGCGCCAGGCCAACGGTGTCCCCACAAGAGTGACTGGGGCAAGCCCATGAGCACGGGACAGTGTCTGGGGGTGCGGGGAGGCACGATGGAACAGAAGGAGGAGGAGCTCGGAGACCCACTGTGGCCTGGCGGTGTCTCTCACAGTCACATGTGAAGCCTACATCCTAGGGATGGCACAGAGTTAGGGCCCTGAGGAGGTAACTGCGTTTAGATGAGGTCGTGAGGATGGGACACTCGTGATGGGTTAGTGCCCTTAGAAGAAGAGGCACCAGGACACACTCTCTGCGTCATGAGGGACACAGGGAGAAGGCACCATCAATGCATTAGAAAGAGCCCTCACCAGGACCAGACCCACTGGCCCCCTGGTCTCTAACTTCACACCACCAGAGCCGTGGGAAGATAAATGTCTGTTGCTTTGGGCGCTGAGCCTGTGGCCCTTGCTTTGTAGCCTGGGCAGCCTTGTACAAACAAGGTCCAGTAGAGCTGGGACCCAACCCCTAGCGCCACCAGAGACTGCCCGCACAGCCTTGCTGATGAGAGCCACGTCCGAACAGCAGGGGTGAGGCCCTCAGGTCAGACCCGCAAAGGACCTGGCAAGGGAATAACTCCCACCGTGTCTGGAGCAGAGGGGTGAGAAGGGTCCCCTGCCCCTGAGGCCCTACAAGAGGAGGCCGCCCTGTGAGAGACAGGTGGGACGTGAGGTGGTGTGGTGATTGTCATTGCCGTAGTCATCAGGCATTCAGCCCTCCTGCAGCACCTCACTGCAGACCCCACAGGTTACCCCAACACTGCGACTGCCCCAGGCACTGCTACTGCCCCAGCTCACAGACGGGGACACAGAGCTGCGCTGTAGATGGTGGAAGCCACACCTGCCTGTGGGCAGAGCCCTTTTTCCAGGAAAGTGACGGGGGCCAGGACCAGAGAGAGCAGCACTCATCCGGCTCATGCTGGAGGCGCAGACAGATGGACCGGGGCTGCCTGAGAACCCCCCTTAGGAAGAAAAGGGGGCCTGGGGGAGTGGTCAGTGCTGTGGAGTGCCGAGGAGCTGCGTGATCTTCAGAGAGAGCTTCCCCAGCAGGGCGCTGCGCCTGTTGCGACCGGGGATGCAGACTGGGGCGTGTCTGCATTCGTCTGTGCTAGCTGCTCCAGATGGCCAGCCACTGCTGGCCCCAACACCTGCACGGAAGCCCTGGTCAGCACAAATCCTGCCCTCACATCCCCTCTCCCACTGACCCTCCCTGACAGGAGGCAGGAGGCCCTACCTGGCCTGCCCCCCGTCTGTCTTTCTGCCCACGGAGGGCAGTGCCCATTCAGAGCCTGAACCACTAGAGAATATTTGAGACTTGACGGGGAACGGGGCCATCCCACACACCCTGTTTAAATTTATTCTCAACATCTCTGCATTTTAAACAATTTTTCAGGAGATCGCTGCTGCCCAGGTCTGCCCTCGAGAGAAAACACTATTTCTGGATGTTTTAACATGATCTTTCTGTACTTTTGTAAGTGGTTGGCATGTAGCATTTCCTTTGAAAAGACAAAAATGGAGCTCTGATGTTATTATTATATTTTTTTTTAAGGAAAGGAAAGCAAATGTTGAATCTCCTAAAGTTTAAAGGACAGTGTTAAGTCCCAGGGAATGTACTCTGCCCTCTAATTTACCTGCACCAACTTCCTACCCTCCATCTTTTGCTTCTTTTTTTTTTTTTAAGATGCAGAGTCTCACCTTGTCACCCTCAGTAGAGTGCTATGGTATCACGACTCACAGCAACCTCCAACTCCTGGGCATAGGTGATTCTCTTGCCCCAGCCTCCCGAGTAGCTGGGACTACAGGTGCTTGCCACAACGCCTGGCTATTTTTGTTGCAATTTGTCCGGGGCCGGGTACAAACCCGCCACCCTTGTTATATGGGGCCAGCTCCCTACTCACTAAGCTACAGGTGCGCGCCCTCATCTTTTGCTTCTTTCTTTTCTATTTCCCTTTTTCTATTCCATTTCTAGATCTTCTCTTTCCCTCAATCTCTCTGTCTTTTCCTTTTTCACTGAATAACATCAGTTGGGGGCAAGGATACTAATTATAAGAGCAATTACTGTCCCAAGGGCAAAGGACTTGCCCACAAGGGGACCCGACACCCCCAAGGATGCCCCTCACCTCTTTTCTTCTGTACAGGGAGACTCCGCAAATACTAGTGGTTTGCTTTCATCCATTGCAATCAGGTGAATATTGCAATAAAGTCAGACACCGTTATTTTGATTTCCTGGTGCATATAAAAATGACGTTTATACCTATTCTACTGTAGTCTGTTAAGCATAGAATACATTATGTCTTTAAAAAAACAATGGATCTGCCTTAATTAAAAAATACTTTATTGTGGCTCTGCGCCTGTGCCTCAAGCACCTAAGGCAGCTTAAGCTAAGCGCCCACCAGCCACGTACATCGGAGCTGGTGGGTTCGAATCCAACCCCAGCCCGCCAAACAACAATGACAGCTACAAGCAAAGAAATAGCCGGGCATTGTGGCAGGTGCCTGTAGTCTCAGCTATTTGGGAGGCAGAGGCAGGAGAATCACTTGAGCCCAGGAGTTAGAGGTTGCTGTGAGCTGTGATTCCACAGCACTCTACCCAGGGCGACAGCTTGAGGCTCTGTCTCAAAAAAAAATACTTTATTGCTAAAAACAAATGCTAATGATCACCTGAGCCTTCGGAAGCTCTTATTCTTTTGTTGGTTCGGGGTCCTGAGTTGATGTTGCTGCTTGACTGATCAGGGCGCTGGTGGGTGAAGGGTGGCGTGACCGTGGTGGTTTCTGAAAACGAGGCAATAAGGAAGTTTGCTGTATCAATTGGCTCTTCCTCTCACAAAAAATATTTCTCCATAGCCTGTGATGCTGCTTAATAGCGTCTCACTCACATTTTACCCACCACAGAACTGCTTTCAAAATTGGAGTCAGTTCTCCCAGGCTCTAGCACAGCTTTGTCAACTAAGTTTGTAGAATATTCTAAATCTTCTGTTGTCCTTTCAACAACATTCACGGCATCTTTACCAGGAGTACATCGTATCTCAAGAAACCCCTTTCTTTGCCCATCCGTAAGAAGTAATTCCTCGTCTGCTCAAGTTCTATCCTGAGGTTGCAACGATTCAGCCGCGCCTCCAGGCTGTGTTAGTTCCCGTGCACTTTCCACCACACCTGCAGTGACCTCCTCCACTGAAGTCTTGAACCCCGATGTCTTCCAGACTCCTGGTAATGTGGATATTTTGACCTCCTCCCATGAATGTTCACAAATGTTCTTAACAGTGTCTAGAATGGGAATCCTTTCTAGATTTTCAATTGACTTTGCCTGGATCCATCAGAAGAATCCCTGTCTATGGCAACTATACCTTTACAAAATATATTTTTTAAATAATAAGACTTGAAAATCAAAATTACTCCTTGATCCACAGCCTATGGAACGTATAACACACTGTGTTAGCAGGCATGAAAACAGCATGCAGCTCCTAGTATGTCTCCATCAGAGCTCCTGGGTGAGCAGGCTCATTGTCAGTAAACAGAAATATATATAGATATTTTTTATTGTTGGGGATTCATTGAGGGTACAAGAAACCATGTTACACTGATTGCATTTGTTGGGTAAAGTCCCTCTTAATAATCGTGTTTTGCCCCCAAAAGGTGTGGTACACACCAAGACCCCACCCCCCTCGCTCCTTCCCTCTCTCTGCTCTTCCTTTCCCCACCCCTCCCTCATTCTTTCTCTCTCTGCTCCCCCCTTCCCTTACCCCCACTGTGTCATTAAGTAAATAGAAATATTTTGAAAGATGCCTTTTTTTCTAAGCAGTAGGTCTCAACAGTAGCCTTAAAATATTGAGTAAACCTTGCAATAAACAGATGTGCCATCAGGCTCTGTTGTTCCTTTGATGGGGCACAGGGTAGATTCACACTGGTTCCTGATTAAAAGAACACTGGCTCCTACTTAAGTCACAAGAAGCATTAGCCTCTAGCAAGGGTCAACCTATTCTTCGAAGTGTTAAAGCCAGGAAGTGGTATCGCCTCTCTAAGTATTAAAGTCCTAGATGCAACTTTTTCCAATACAAAGCTGTTTCCTCTCCATTGAAAATCTTTTGTTTCATGAAGCCACCTCATCAGTGATCTCAGCTACACCCTCTAAATAACTTGCTGCAGCTTCTCCATTGGCACTTGCCGCTTCACCTTGAACTTTTATGTTATAGAAACAGCTTCTTTCCTTAAACCTCATGGGCCATCCTCTGCTCGCTTCAGACTTTTCTTCTTCACCTTCCTCACCTCTCTCAGCCTTCATAGAATTAAAGAGAGTTCAGGCCTGGCTCTTGGCTTAAAGGAATGTCATGGCTGGTTTGATCTATGCAAAAGAACGAAACTTTCTGCAAATCAGAAATAAAGGAGTTTCACGTTCTTATTCTTTCATGTGTTCACTGGAGCAGCACTTTCAATTTCCTTTGAGAACTTTGCATTCGCAACTTGACTGGCTGGTGCAAGAGGCCGAGCTCTCGTCCTGTCTTGGCTCCCGACATGCCTTCCTCACTAAATTTAATCATTTCCAGCGTTTGCTTTAAAGTGAGACATGTGTGATTCTTCCTTTCTCCTGAACACTTAGAGGCCTTTGTAGGTTTATTAAATGGCCTAGTTTCAATATCGTCATGTATCAGAGGAACAGGTAGAGCTGAGGAAAGGGAGAGAGCCGGGAGCAGCCAGCAGGGGGAGCAGTCAGGACCACAGTACTTACCAGTTATTGGCGTGGTTCATTAGGCCCCACCACAATTACAGTAGTAACATCAACGATCCTTTTTCACAGCTCACCGTAACAGATATAACAACGATGGAAAACTTGAAATACTGTGAGAATTGCCAGAATGCGACACAGACGCAGAGTCAGCACGTACTGCTGGGAAGATGGCACTAAATAGATTTGCGTGACTCAGGGTTGCCACAAACAAAGCTTCAATTTGTAAAACACACAACATTCGCAAAGCTCATTAAAGCAGAGTGCGCTTGAACGAGGTTTGCCTGTGTGTCTTTTCCACAAACATCTTTTCTCTTTGAAAATGGCACTCATTGTCACGTAGCTTCCTGGAAGCTGCTCTTCTTTTGAACAGTACAGGGAGAACGTTTTCCCGTGTCACAGCGGACAGCTGCTCGGAATGCCAGCTCTGCCTTCCCTTGGCTGTCACTTCACAAATGTTCTTGTGGTGTGGTTCCCGGCAAGCCTCTCCCGGGCCGTTTCCCTCCTGCTCCCTCTGCCTGGGGGGAGCGGAGTACATTGGATTCCCACTTGTCACAGGGACCTTATTTTCTTGGTGGCTTGCGTGGCCTGGTGTCCCTGGACATCTGAGAGATTTGCTCTCCTGAGAACTCTTCACGGTGATGGACGATGCAGCAAACGCATGTCACGGCCCAGAGAGGTGACGTGGGTCTTCTGTGGAGGAGTGGGTCACAGAGTGAGCTAGAGAGTGGCCCACAGGCCCTGTATCCAAAATATGGCAAAGGTGTGGAGAGAAAGCTCTGGCCTCTGAGTCATCCTGGGAGGACGTGTCCTGTTCTGCATTCTTTTCGTGTTTTCCAGTAACGATGTGCTCTGGGGTGGCCTCTTCTCAGTGCTGTCCCCTCTGGAAGGCCCATCCTGCGGCCACTGTGGGCCATCTGCCCACGCTTTACCCCTGCAAGCCGTGCTGCCCTGTCCTTTCCCCGGGAGACGATCAAGAGACAGAAGTAAAGGGAAGGAAACTCTTTTGTCAAGTTGCTCGATTTCTTCTTGCCAGTTGGTTGGTCTTCATGGAGACGGTGCTGGATCCCAGCAGTCTGTGCTCAGAGTCCACACCGCTCCCTCCCTCCCTCCATCCGTGCCTCCCTGTGCCCCTTGAACAGCCAGCTCCAAGGTCCCCATGGAGATCTGTGTGCCCAGGCTGCTGCCTGGGTCCACCTGTGCCGCCAGCCCCTACTCTGCCCTAACAGAAGTAAAACTGGCAGCTGACCGCAGTGGCCTCCTATCGGGACCCCACCCAGGACCTCCCTCATGTCTGCCTGCCACCCATCCTCTCTGAGATGCAGCTCTAAGGAATTGGGTGAGGCTCCCTGGGGATGGGCCCTGTCGCCACTTCCCAATCTGCCACAGCCCACCACCAGCCCTCTCGCCTCGAGGATTCTGCCCATCCCAGCTGACTCCTGGATGCCATTCAGGCCTGATGGCCTTGTCCTCAGAGAAGCCGTCCCTGACCCCTGTTGGAGCAATCCCCCCCACGTCACACACCCCAGAGCAGGCACCTGTGTGACCCTCCCAGAAACTTCCCCACACTGTGGCTGCTTGTTCAGCAGGATCCAGGTTGGGAGTTCTGTGGGGTTAGGGCTGAATCTTTTTCCTGATCATCTCCCTATGGGTGTGGTCATTAACTAGGTCAAGTAGCAGATGGATGGATGGATGGATAAATAAACTAGGAACAGTATGAACAGGAAGAGATTCTGGTCAATTTCTGAAATGCTCAGTGAGATTGAAGAGCACTACAGGGGTGGGGTGGGGTGTGTGTCCTGGGATGAGCCATGAGGACCTGGAGCAGCTTCACAGATCGGCTGCTCCCTGTCCCTCCCTCATGCTGTCCCAGCCCCTCTCAGCCAATCTGCCCTATTGTCACTGCCCCCAAACTCTCTGATTCTAAAAAGCAGCCATTCTGACTAGCTCTGCTGGTCACCCCTGCCCCATTGGCAATGCCCTTTGCATCAGATCGTGGCGTTGACTCCCACCAGCCAATAGATGGGCCACCTGGTGGTCTGATGCCCACTTTCTGACCGGGCTGTCTGCCAAGGCTCAGAGCAGGTGCCATTTCCCTGGGCCACGCCAGCTCAGAGGGGTGCGCACCCTCCCTCCTGTGCAAAACCTGGTGCCAGCCCTGTGGTGGCAGCTGTGGCACTCAGGGGCTGGGCCTTGCAAAACAGAACAGTTGCCTTTAGGGACCTGCTTTCCTGGGACCTTTGTCAGGCAGGTCCTATGTACCTCAGCGTTGTTTAAATGTAGGCTTCAATGTAGGGTGGGGAACATTTTTATGTTGAAAAGCCGAATTAATTTAGCCTATCAAATAGGCCACTTCAAGAAACTTCAATTACATATACTTAAAAATGTACATTATTTTGTAAAAATCTAACTATTATATACTTAATAATTTCAAAAAATGAAAACTAATTGTTAATTTTAAAGTTAACTAACAGTGACTTTGTTGTGTCTGCTTTTTGTTGGAAAGCATTTGAGGATATGATTGCAGCTTGAAGGTCCACAGTTTCAGTTGATCCTCTAGATGGGTGTCAGTCATTTGTGACCTTAAGGGTGTCTTGATTTAGGTTAGAGAGGAAAGTATAGATTTGTGGCAATAAGTGGTTGAAAAACAAGAAAGCATTTGGGGGCATGTTGCTGAAGGAGTGGGTATTCTACTGTATTTTTCCAGATTTCAGTTGGATCTTCCTTAGCATCAAACAATGACTTTAAAATGTCAACTACTGAGTTTCATCTGTAGTTCTTTAGATGCCTTGGTGGTATCAGCTAGGTAAGGCTGACTTTTTTTTTTTTTTTTTTTTTTTTTGAGACAGAGCCTCCAGCTGTCACCCTGGATAGAGTGCTGTGGCACCACAGCTCACAGCAACCTCCAATTCCTGGGCTCAAGTGAGTCTTTTGCCTCCACCTCCCACATAGCTGGGACTACAGGCGCCCGCCACAACGCCTGGCCATTTTTTGGTTACAGCTGTCGTTGTTTGGCAGGCCGGGCTGGATTCGAACCCGCCAGCTCAGGTGTACATGGCTGGTGCCTTAGCCCGTTGAGCCACAGGCGCCGAGCCAGGCTGACATGCTAATTGAAGTATAGTGTCACAATTTTCAAAGTCGGTGAACTGTCCATTGTTTTTTCCAATTAATAGGTCTATGACAGCTGGAATTCTTCAATTGATTCACATACATTGTCTTGCTCATCAGGACCTTTGCTACCTGGGGAAAATATTCATCTGCAATTTCTTTCTGAAGAAGAAATGTTTTGAAACAAACATGGCTTTTTAAAAAAATGCTTGCGTTTTTTTTGCCACATATCATATATAGATTTAGTTTTACCTTGCAAAGAAGCAGTCAAGTCATTCTAATTTAACATGACATCACACAGAAATGCTACATTCCTATAGACATTTTCTTTCAATAATTCACATTGCTAATTCTGTTCTTCATAAAATTCAACTCTCTGTTCTCACAGAGATAAAATTTTGGCTGGCACCTGTCCCTGTGATAGCCAACACACTGACTACCTCATAGTTCAACTTTAGCATATTATGAAACCCATGAGGCCATGTTGCATTTGTGCGAATATAGCTAACAATACTCACAGCTTGTTGCCAAATGTCACTTAAAATAGTAGCTTTAGCACAGAGATTTTACTGATGCAAGATACGATGAAAAGAAATACAAGTATCGGATCTGTTAATGCTTTTCTTTTTTTAATCTGTGCGGTGAACCCTTTGTGTTTTCCTGTCATGGAAGTTACACCATCTGTACACACATGCACTAAATTTGCCAAATTCAGTCCAACTTCATGACATTTATCTTGAAAGTTGTTGAAGATATCTATTCCCCGTGTTCTGTTCCCAAGAGTACCCCAAGAAAATCTCATGTTATGACCCAAATGAAGTCTAAAATCTGCACAAAGTCAGTAGTATTAGTTGCTTGATCCTAAGCAATTGAATAATACACATTTCCCTTTTGAAGTATTGCATGAGCTTGTTCGGTTAAGTGGAAGGCTAACTCATGCTGCCAATTAATTATAGCTCTCCTGGGAAGAGGCAGTTGTTTGTACTTTGAAACATTATCCGGGTCTAAGCATTCTAGATTCTGCCACAATGCATGCTTTCTCAATTTCCCCAACACGGAATGGCCTCCTTTTGCAACTTTGTAAGTTGCTGCAGCTGCATTGTTTCCAGGTCTTATTGCTACTTGAAAGAATTGTCTTTGCTTTTGCTTTTCATCTTTTAATTTCTGCAATACAACCTTTCATGCCTTTCCCTCTAATTTAAAATATTTGTGGTCCTTATGAATGTTATAATGCTGATGAGCATTGAGTTTCTTTAATGTCAAAATTGCAGTAGTATAAAGCAAGCAAATCATCTTATTTTTAGCAGAAACAAGATAATGTTGCAATTCCCAATCCCCATTAAAACATCTGTTTTCTTCCTTAAGCGTTCTCTTGGTCTTCTTTGACAGAAGATGGACTGTTAAGCAAACAGAATTAAAAAATACTGTCAAGCTATGCAACTATGCACAAATTCCACTTCAAACAGAAACACAGAGCCTGTTGTCAGAAGCTGATAATAGACTGGCAGCCTCGACCCCCATAACCTCTCCCAGCCAGCCTTATGTCGTGGCACCAGTCAGGTGGGGGAGGTTAGATCTAAATCCTGAGTGCAGCAGCCGTCAATTTAGCCTCCTGTCTTCCTAATGTTCTAATTATACCAGTCAATCTGGAAGGATTATTTCATTGAAACTTATTTTATTCTTTGGCATTTTAAATACTTTTCATTATAAAAATCAAAGAAAAATATATAAGGCAAGCAAAAATGTATTAATACAAACAAAAGGATTTGTTCTGTAAAAATTGGATTCGGTCAAAAAGCTACACTTAAGGACCAAGAAGGCTACATGCGGCCTTAAGGCTGCAGGTTCCCACCCCTGGCTTATTATTCAGGCATCGTGGAGCCCACAGATCGAGATACAGCTGCCATTGGAAGGAGGGGGCAGTCCCTCCAGAGTCAGGAAGACCCCCAGATGCCAGAGCATCAAGAAGACAGAAAATAAAAGACCCTCTGTGGGGGACGGGGACACAGTCTCTGCCCTGCATGTGGCTCAAGCCGCTAGATCATCTGAACTCAGTCACTGTTCCATCTTCGGGCTCACTCGTCCAGCCAGTGTCTTCCTCGAGTCAAGCACCACGCTGAGCGCTGGGTGGACCAGCCATAGGCACGATGGAGCTGATGCTCCAGCAGGCAGACCCAGCTCCCAAGCCAGAGCCAATGCGAGAAAGGTCTAGAGTGTGGTCAGGGTGGGGGGTGGAGGCTGCCGGGTCATTATGGTGATCAGACAGCCGAGTGCAAAGCCGTGAGGGAGCAGAAGGGGGGACCATTCTGGGCCCTCAAGTGGGCCATGCCTGGAGGGCCCTGAGTCTGGGATAAGGGAGTTGAGAGAGTGGCCAGGGACACTGTGGACCCCTGGGCAGTGCTGGCCTTCACTCTGGGAGGAGGGGGCAGCCCTGCAGGTCTGTGCTGGGGATGGGTGGTGCGATCGTGTTAGGGTGTAGGGGTGCTCTGGCCACTAGGCTGAGAGCAGACTGCAGAAGGGAAGGGTGGCCTGCAGGGTTTCTTAGGAGGCTCCTGCCACAGATGGTGTGAGCACAGGTCAATGGGCCCAGACCTGTGTTGAAGGCGGGAGCCCAGCTGGTTTGTAGATGATATGAGGTCAGGAGTGGGAATGAGTGGAGAGTGTTAAGGTGACTCCAGATTTTGTCCCAAGATAGGTTGTTCAGGACAAAACATCTGTCCGGAACCCCAAACATCTGTCCTTTGTATCATCTGGACAGCTGTCATTTCCTGGCCTTGCCCTCCGTGTAGGCAGAAGCCAGCCAGCACCTTGCAAGAGTCACAGCTATGAGAATGACATCTCGGGTATTTACTGAGCGCTGGGACTGGGCCCTTTCATGCCTACCGGGAGGGCAGGCACTGTGGGTGCTGCCTTTATGTGTTGACCTTTGTCCTGTGCTGAGTCTTCTGGCTCTTCTCCAGCCTTGTTCAAGAAGGAGGGTAGGGCCAGGAAACTGCCGAGCCATTCCCCCATCTGTAGGGCAACACCTTGGCCTCAGGAGGCTGCTGGGAGCGTTCAGGAGCGTGAGCTCCTTGGAACACATTTTGTAAACATTTCTGGGGCTTATCAGACCCCTCCAGGGCCTCAGTCTCCTCTGACCAGACTCTGAGACCCCATTTCCCAGACCCAGCCCAGACCTGCCAACTCGAGTTGTCCAGGGAGAGGGCCCAGCATTCTGCATTGGCCCAGGAACACCAGCAAAGCACACAAAGGCCACCTGCAACATGTCCATCCGTCCTCAGTCTTTCTGGGCTGAGGCTCTTTCAGAAGTGAGAGGCTGCGTCCCCATTTCCCACTGGATGCCTGCCAGGACCAGTGAGAGCCTGTCACTCCAGGGCCACCCTCGGGAGAGGTTTACGCAGCCTCCCTGCTCTGGCCAGCATGGGACCACTCAACTACCTGTTGCCTGCTGCTTCTGTACAGAGCAGAGGGACATACTGATTCAGGGACTCCCAGGGGAGAAAGAGAGGCCAAGAGTATGTCCTCTGAGCATTCTGAGCAGACAGAGTCTCAGCACCGCCCTCCCAGTCATTCTAGACATATATTCACCTGCTAATTAGATCTGGGCTGATGGGGCTTCCCTCTGTACAATCAGCAGTAATGGAGTGAAGGGGCTTGGCAGCCGGGATCCTGAAGAGGCCGCCAGGTCGTCCCGCCCCCCACCCCCCGACTTGCACACCAGCCCTTACTTGTCATCGAGATGGCAGCATCTGCACCCTGGGGTGGTTGTTCCTTATCTGTTTTCTTTTGAGGCCTCCCCTGGGCAACACTACTCTTTCTCTTTGGCCAGCCCCTGCACTTGGACCCAGCTCTTTGGCAGGGAGGAGAGGGTGGGGCTGACCAGGACCTGTCCCCTCCTATTGATAGGCAGCTCCCAGGAGGAGCCAGGGCCAGCCCTCCCAGGCACAGGCATGGGCGGAGTTTGGCCAGACCTTCAGCTTCACCCACCAATGCTGGGAGATGGTACCAGGGACTTTGCTGTGCAGGGGATTAAACAGAAGCCCAGAGAGGTCGAGTGGCTTCCCAGGACGTGAGGACCAAGCAAGTTCTTCTTGTGACAGTGCCTCCCAAACTTGGTCTTTGCCTTCAATTATCTTCAAAAGTACAGTAAAGTTATGGTGTCAGAAGTAAAAAATAAAAATAATAAAAAATAAAACACCCACCAACCAGAACGTCCTGCAGGATGTGTTCTTCAGCTGGAAAGACCACGTCTTGGAGGAAGACGGAGGCCTTCCCTAGGTTAGGGGAAGGGCTGGTCCAATGTGTGGTTTTATTTCAGTGACTGTAGGACTCTGCCTCCAACACTGGTCTTCCTGACGTCTCTTCCTGGGGAAGGGAGCGCTGGGAAATTTCTTCATCCTGATTCGGGCTCTGGCTCTGGCTTCTCCCCTCCCCAGTGGCTCCTTGGAAGGCCGCAGGTGACATGACCCAGAACAGTTGATGTCGGGGGATTGGCTGGAGCTTCCAGGGTCCCCTGGACACGGTGGGCTCCAGGCCGAGACAGGCACTGATGTGTATCCGTGTGTGTGCCAGGGAAGAGTTCCCAAGTCCACAGAGGGGACAGCAGCAGCAGCAGAAAGCTTCCCAGGCTGCCACCCAAGCCCTGGCTCTGTGATCTGCAGACGGGGTTGTGAGCCAGTGCCACTGCCCTCCCCAGCACCCACTGAACTAACTCAGGCACTGTCCTTGGTCCTGGCTGAAGCCTTGCTCCCTCCTCCTGCATCTCGGGCCCCTGTTGGTGTCACCAGCTGCCCCACGCGTTCCGCTGGCAGCATCGGGCAAGACCCCAGGTTGCCGGAACGAGGTGAGCCTCCAACAGCCCAGGCTTCTGGCCCACACCGCACATCAGCAGCTCCGTTCCATTCGGTAGGCGGATGAGGGATGTGACTAAGTGTGCTGGAGGCTGGCAGGGTCCACATAGCAAGGGGGTGTTAGGAGGTGGCCTGCTGGTGACCCTGCAGACACCGGGGCTAGTCAGGTACGGGGCCAAGTTCCTGCCTCATGCCTTAGTGTGACGTGTCCATGTGTTTGTGAGAGGAAGCCCCGACATGTTACTGCCCAAAGCAGTTAAGACCCCACCCTCTGACCAGCCATGCGGGGCCTCCAAGCCCCCCAACCTTCTCAACTTCCAGGAAGCCGACTGGGCTGGCCTAGCTTTCCGTCACTGCTGTAAGGAGTGTCACACCCCTACGGCTTCAGACAGGGCAGATTGATCACCTCACCTCCCTGCGGTCGGAAGTCTGAGACAGGCCCCACTCCATCACAGCTGCATCCCCACGGGCGCATCAGCAGGTGCCGCAGGCTCCGGGGAACGTCCTGTTTCTCCACCTCTGTCACCTTCTGGAGGCCGCCTGAGTCTCTTGGCCTGAAGCCCCTGCCTCGTCCCAAAGCCAGCACTGTGCGTCCCTCCAACCTCCGCCTCGGTCCTCCCAGCTTCCCTGCCCTCTCCGCCCACCCTTGTGATTCAGTCGGACCCACCTGGGTAGCTCAGGATCATCTCCCGCCTCAAGGTCCCTCATGACACCTGCAGAGTCCCTTTTACCACATAGCGTCGCATGGTCGCAGGTCCCAGCAGTTAGGACGTGGGCATCTTGGCAGGGCTGTGGGCTCTCAGAGTCAGCGCAGCCCTGGAGGTGCTGCACGACATGGGGCCCTGTTCAGACCAGCCTGTCTCACCTGGAACTTTCTCCGGGCCTGGGCTGTGCAGCGTGGGCCCTGCACGTTCCTCTCTCCTGCTGCCCCCAGAGGCAGCCCCCATATCCTGACCCACAGCACAGCCTTGAGCTTGTGTCAGCTTTTTCATTTAGATGCTAAGTCAGTTCTCCGGCTGGAAATGATGTTCTCGAAAGGCATATTGACACCCCTACACCGAACAGTGCCAAGCAGGGGTGGCCTGGAGAAGTGTCCCCACCCTCAGTGACCACACCCCCAGGGGTGGGACGGGCCTGAGGTCTGAGAAAGCACTAATTCACTAAATCTGAGTAAGGCCCTGCCTCCCTCTTAACCTGAGGTTAGCAAAGATTCCGTCCTCACCTGCGTCCTGCTCCTCTGTATTCGGGGTCCCACTCACTCTTATCAGCAACGGCTACAGAGGCAGGGTGGATGTGGCAGCCGCTGACACTGTGCTGGGCACAGGGATGCTGCCTGTCCTGTGTGGCAGGAAAGGGGCCAAGAAGGGCCCCAGCAGATGGTCTGTGAGCTCATGGCATCATCATGGGTCCACACTATCACAGATAAATAGCATTTTCATGGAAAAGTAGTCATTTCCATTGAGAAAAAAGTCGGTGCCTTGGTTAGCTCAGCCCTCGCCTGAGAGCCTTCCCTGGGCTGTTCTGGTGATTCTGGTTTGTTTGTCAGCGATAGGGATGTTGTGACCAAGCAACACGACATTACTGATGATTAGTGATGGTTTGAGAGATGACAGGGTCACCTGTGAGACCCACCCTGGGGCCCCTTCACCTTCTCAGGGACACGCACAGAGGGACCACTGTCATACACCAGTCACCAGGTGGTCAAAGGGAGCGTGGTGATGTTCAGCAGTGAGGTGTGCAGCACTGTTTCTCGGGTGACTTCATTGTCCGACCTCATATGAAGGATGTTGGCCTCGGTAGCCCGCGGCATGCTCTTGAGGGGCTGGGGGCTGCTGTGGTCCAGGCTGAGAAGTCTGTGTGTCCCGTCACAACATCTCCTACCTGAGACCTTGCGTTCTGTGCCGATGACATCACCATCCTGTTCCTGAAACCAATTCTTGTGCCTCTGGAATAAAAATGCAAAAGAAACCTCATTGCTCCTTCTTCGGAGCCCCGAGTCTCTGCTGCTTGCAGCCTGCTGTAGTTCCGGGAGGCAGCCTGCCAGGGTTCATGTCCGCCTTGGACTGGAGCCGTGCACCTGTGTGTCGTCTCTGCATACTGGGAGAGCTGGCAGACACCGCGCTCACTGTGTGCGTGTCAGCTGGAGCTGCCGAAAGGGCACCACAGCCCGGGCGGCTCTGCCACCAGACATTCATGGTGGCACATTCTGGAGACGGGAGTCTGAGATCCAGGTGTCTCAGGCTGGTTCCTCCCGAGACCTCTCTCCTTAGCTTGCAGACAGCAGCCACCTCCTATGTCCTCATGTGGCTGTCCCTCTGCACGTGTCTGTGTCCTAGTCTCTCAGGAGAACCTTCCCTGGGCTGGTGAGGACACGGTCCCATGGGAATAGAGCCCACCCTAGTGGTGTCCTGTAAGCTGCGGTAACTCGTGAACGGCCATCTGTCCAATGGCAATCACACTCCGAGGTCGTGAAGGGCAGGACTTGGCCCTGGGGTTGGAAGCACAGAGCTCAGCAGGGCACGGGGTGCAGCGCCACCTTGCATGTTCAGGCTGGGGGGCCTTGGCCAGAAACCCACCCCTTCCCCCAAATGTATCTGCTGCCCCTCTCTATCTCATGCATGTCAGGAGAGGACAATTGGAATCCTTAGCCTGTGGCCTGGGAGAGTCACCACCAGGCACTACACACACTTGGCCTGAGTCTGGAAAACAGCCTGTGGGCTTTAGACACCATTTATGGACAGGACCCAAGCTCTGGGGGATTATATGACTTTCCCAGCTTCAGTGGTACATCTACTGGGGGGCAGCCAGAGAGACGGGTGTGGCCTGGTCCTTCAGCCAGTTGGGGTCATTCCTGGTGGTCTTAGGGTCTCTGGAGTGGTCCTCAGCCCCCACCTGGAGCTCAGGGTTCTGACATTGATGGTCCCTTGATACACTTTCTGAGTCACTCTTCCTTCCTCTCACCAGGTGGGGGTGATGAGTCCCCTCAGGGGCGTCTGGGCTCCACTGTGTCACAGTCTGTGTCACAGTCTGCACACGGAGGGAAGAGGCCTGCATTCGGGGACACAGGGCTAAAGGAGCTGGCTTCTGCCTCATTGCCTGGAAGGGGGGGTGGGGGTGGCCTCAGTGGCAGGTGCAGGACCAGCAATTTTCCAGGCACCCGCCCTGTCCGGCAGGGGCAATGGGGGCCTGAGTGAGAAGAACACCCACTACTTAAGTGACTGCTCGTTATTTCTAGAGAACTGCAGACGTTCCATTGAGCACTGTGACCTGCTGACTGTCTTTGGGCGCCCGAGCACCACAGCAGCCCCTGGAGGTTGGCCCCATTTCACGGGGTGAGGGGGAATGAGGCATAAGATGATAAAATCCCTTTTTCAGGGACTTTGTTGAGCCTGAGAATGGCTCTGGGCAGGCTTGGGGAAGGCCAGTCAGGGCTGAGGGTGTGGGGTTTTGACTCTGAGTCCGGTGCTCCCCTGATGACATGGCTGCTCCCTGGGGGCTGTGGATGATCTGACACAGCCACCAGACAGGGCTCAGTGCTGGATCTCCGCCTGCAGCTTCCATGTCCTGTCCCCGCTGTGACCACACCCCGTTCTGCTGTCCTGCTGCGCCCCACGTCTGTGAGAAGAGAGACCTCCTGAGAATGGTCCCAGCACAGGTGTCTCCTGGTGGGCACAGATAGCCTGGCACTCACGTTGCAAGAGTCTCTCTGCCAGAATCCGAGCCCCATGAGACTCTGCGGAGAAAGCTGTGTTTGTAACAGGGAAAGCGCACAGTGCAGCTCGCGCCTGACCCCTGTCCGTGCTCCGTGGATTCCGGAGACACGCGCCAGGCTGCAGCGGGGTTCAGGGACTCAGTGCCAAAGAATTGAATAGTGTCAGGGCCACACACAGCCTATGGGAGCTCGGCGTCCCCCCTCAGGGGCAGGGGCTTCTCGGAGGCCCCTCAGGAATCGCTGTGGAGCCCACGGATCTCGACCTTTTCTCCTCTTGCACTCCCCAGTACATGTGTTTCTTTATTTACACTGCAGAGCACGCACGTAATAAAGCTCTTGTGTAAATGTAGGTGGTCGTGGTCAAGAGAACCCTAAACAGAGGTCTGACTGGGCCCTCTGCCCCAGGGCCGACTCTGTTGGCCTCTGATGCATTTGCACCTTGGCCAGGGCCTTCGGGTGACTGGACTAAATGTCCTTCCACACCCGGAGCAGGAGCGACGAGGGCCCAGCTTTGGTGCCCCCGTGGAAGCTGAGCTGGGAGTTCAGTTTAGAAGCAGAAAAGTGCCCTTGGCCTGTGGTCCTGTGAGTGTGGACAGGGGGCCAGACAGGAGAGGCCACCACACAGGGGGACTTTGGGGGCCTCTTCACACAGCGTGAGGACATCTCAGCAAGAAACGGAGAGGGAAGGAAAGGATACTCGCTGGGCAGGGGGTTTGGGTCAGAGTTTTATGAGGCTGCCAACCATAACAGTTTTGAGAGGAGCTTCTGTTCCCTGTGGGGCCCAGGCATTAAGGCAGATGTGGTGCGTAACCACATTGGCACTGGACCACCCCCATCTTCAGACACTTAAACTGAGACCCCAAGACCATGCTCCATGTCTTCTAAATGCCTGTGTCCCCAATCACAGGGCTGGGTTCCCTCAGAGCCAGCTCCACCCTCGTGGGCAGAGGGATAGTCAATAGAAGTCCCCTGGCAAAGTGCAAGTGTGTGACAATGGGTGTCAGCTCAGACGGAGAGTCACATCTCTGAGTGAATGAAGGGACGCTCATGTCTTGGTTCCAGGAATTTGTATTTTCTTCATGCCACATGCCACCTCCCCCCCGACCCACGCAGACACATGGGGCAGGTTCCCACTGGCGTCCTGAGATGTGGCAGGATGTACTTTGCTAAGAGCTTTATTGAAGCATAATCAATGTACAATGAACTTCACATAATTAAAGTGTACAGTTGTGTAAGTTTTCACGTGTGTGTGCCTTTGTGAAACCATCACCAAGGTCAACACGATGAATCCACCTGTCAGCACAGAAGTTTCTCAGGAACCACGTGGCCCCGCCCCCTGGCCCCCCCCGCAAACCCGGCCCAGCTCTGTTACTTCAGGGAGTTTGTATTCTCTAGAATTTTGCGTGACTGAAATCGTACAATATGTGCTCTTTTTTCTGGTTGGTGTCTTTCGCTCAGCACACTTAACTTCAAGGTTCCCACCTGCTAGCCATTCATTCCTCCTGTTGTATGCATGAACCCCAATTTGGAAACCAGGCACCTATCAGGGGTGTGGGTGCATCCTCTTTGGAGATACTGCAGATAAAGCTGCTGTGAATATTGTGTGCTATTCTGTGTGTGGACAGACGCTTTCATTTTTCTTGGATAAATACTTATAAGAGGAAAGCCCAGGTCACAGAATGGATGGAAGTGTAACTTTTTAAGAAAATGCCAAACTGTCTTCCCTAGTGGCTGCACCGTTTTGCATCCCCACCAGCCGGGTGCGAGCTCCAGCTCCGTCCTCACCAGCACTGGTGTGTACCCTGGTTTCCATCCTCAACACTCTGACAGCTGTGAGGTGGTATCTCACTGTGGCTTTAATTTGCATTTCCTTTGTGAGTGGTGGTGAACACCTTTTCTTATTCTTGCTGGCCGTGCCTGTATCTTCTTTTGTGAATACGGAACTGGGAAGTTGTGGGGAACAGAGGGGTTTTCTCACTCTTGTCACTTTCTTCTTATTTACCTTCCCTTCTGTCTGGGTCAGCTCAAGTTGCTATAACAAAAGTGCCACAGACCAGGGGCTTAAAACAAAAGGAATTTTATTCCCTCACAGTTTGGGAGGCTGGGAATCTGAGATGAGGGTAGCAGCAGGTCAGGTTCTGGGAAGAGTGTCTAAATGCTTTGACCCACAAAATGCAGCATAGCTGTGTTGTACCCAAGATAACTATAGGATTTATGACATCTGTCCACTCTCAGGGCCCCACCAGTCAGTGACAAGCAGAGTGAGTGTCTCTGCAGCTGCACCCATAGCTCCAACACGGGAGCTACACAGGAGGAGGGCCCTAGAGGTGAGTGGGCCCGGATTCCTGGAGGGCCTCAGCCTGCTGCACCCCATTCCCCACTCCAGGATGCCCAGCTGAGACAGGGCCCTTGGCACCCCCCCCAACATGACGCCAGCCCAGCTGCAGTGACCCCAAAGGACCACAGCCCCATCTGACACTGGGCTGGCACTTGCCACCATGGGCAGCGTTTGGGGAGACTGTGGCAGCCTTTCAGCAGAGCAGGGAGGGGCCAGCTCAGCCTGCAGAGATGTGCAGGGTGTAGGCTGCCAGGGTCCCTGGCAGGGCAAGGCCTTCGTGGGGAGCTTGGTGGTGGGACAGCAATCCTGGTCCAGGGCAGGCTAGAGTGCCCTTGACCACAATTTCTGGAGAGCCAGGTAGTGCTCCTCCTGGGCCAGGGACACTCAAGAATGTATTCCAGGAGGCACTGGGACCTGCAATCCTACCATTAGGAATTAGAAACAAAATCCTTAAAAGGTGAGTCATTGAGGACCCTTTATGAGCCCCCCAGATCCAAGAGAGGGAGGAGGCTCCACAGAGGCAGGGCTGCAGCAGCTCAGCAGAGCAACCCGCTGAGACAGCTGGACCCGGACGCACTGCAAGTGATGCCGTTCAGTGAAACCAGGTGAAGCTGCCATGTTCAGAGGCCAGAAAACAGATGGCAGCGGCTTATAAGGCCCAACTGAGTGGTTGAAGTTTAAAAGGTAAATAATGTGCAGGTGAACAAACAAGGGCGGGGCTGAACCCCCATTGCACAGCTGGATCCGGGGGTCCACAGTAGTGCTGGCTGCCCAGCTGAGTCTCTGTGTCCCTCTTGGCATCTGTCTCGCCTCTCTCTCTGTCTCTCTGTCCTTCCCTCTTCCTTTCTCCCTTTTCCCCTCCTCTCCTTGACCTCCTGCCCTGGCTCCTTCTGTGTGCTGGCCTGAGTTTTTCTGGAGGCTGAGGAGCCCCCTCCCTGCTTTCACATCCTGCAAGCAGCACCCTCCCCCACCAAAGATAGGAGACCATGTCCCTCAGCAGATGTAGAAGAAAAACCCAGGCAAAATTCTGATTGGCCTGGCTTGGGTCACATGGCTATTGCTCAACCAATGAGGGATGCCCTGATAAATGGGAGGCTCTGATTGGATTGGCCAGGACTGAGTCATGTGGGCACTCCTGAGCACAGAGCTGGTGTGTCCTAGCATCCACAGTTTCTCAGGGACTCCAAGGGAAGGGCCAACCCAGAAAAGGAAAGAGCTACAGTTACCAACAGGAAGGGGATGTGAAAACTGGCTGGACAAATGGAACTAGAGCCACTACCTTTAGTCAGGGTTGCTCTATCACTGCCAGTTGTGCCTGTTTTCCTCCTGGGGTTGAGGTCCCCTGCGTCAGCCCTCCTGTCCACCCACTGCTCAGTGTGGAATCCTGGGAATGGCCTTCTCCCTCGCACGATCCAAATCCTGTCTACTCCAGCTACTAAACAGCTCTAGGACCAGTTGCCCCTAGAATTTCCTGCCTGGAAACCAAGGCAAGATGCCATCCCACCAGAGAGACAAGCAAGACAAAACCAAGGCGCAGTTTCCAAGCCACATCACCCAGGAGTCCCTAGTAGCCATGGCCCAGCCCTGTGCATGGTCACTCCTAATGTCCCTGTGAGAATTGGTCTCTCCAGGAGGCCCTGGGGACAGAACCTGCCTTCCTGGTGCAGATTTGGGACCTCACTGACCACTCTTTGGCCTCCTGCAGAATCCAGGGCATGTCTGGGCTGGACTCGCTCTGTTCTGCAGCTTCCACTATGAGTCAAGCGGGGGAAACAGAGACACATGCTGTGTGCCCGGAGGCAGGGCAAGGGCAGGTTGGAGGCATTGGCTGCCAACTGAGGATGTGAGCCATGGCCGGGATACAGGTGCTAAACCCACTGGCCATACAGCTGCACTCCTGCTGGACACAGGATAGCCTGCCAGCAGCCCACTGCCAGCTGAAGTGGCAGTGCCAGGGACTCGAATCCCCTGTCAGGAAAGAGAGAGGGGCTCTCCTGCCAGGTGGCTCAAAGGCGCACGTCTGGGTCCTGATCTTCTTTTCTTACAAAGCTGCCTTTGAGGCTGCACCCTTCAGAATGGATGTTGCCCTGTAGAATCGCCCAGAACCAGGCTGCACCCACAGCTCTCTCACTGCTTTGCTGGAAGGAACAAATGGCTCTGGGCTGGAGGGAGCAGGCAGGCTGGCAGCAGTGTGCTGCCCACACGGGAGAGGAGGAGGCACTGGTGGATTCATCTCCCGAGAGGAACAATGACTATGAATTGGCTTTGGGGAAATTCAAGCACTTTCTCTCCAGCCAGAGTCTACCAAGAATAAGAAATTCCCCAGCTTCAGAGTGCTCTGAGGACTTCCTCTGAGAATCCCTTAAATGAGTTCTTCGGACTCGTTTTTAAGGCCTTTTCTAGGTTATTAGACAGAGAAGTTCCCTGCAAAGAAGCCGAGCGAGAAGGAAAGAGGCTCGGCCTTCCGTGTTTCCTTTCATGGCGCTGCCTGGACCCAGGTCTGTTCTTACCTTCCCTTCAGGGTGTTTTCACAGAGGAAGTTAAGATTCATCCTGGGGATGGGGACAGCTGTTGTGTCTCCATGGCAGAGGCAGCAGCCACAGCCCCTGCACACCTGCTTTCTAGGCTCCTCCCAGCGCGAGGTCTCCCCTGACTCCTCAGCTGAATCTACCAGAGGCAGGATCAGGATCCCACTCTAGCCACCTCCCTGGCCTCACAGCCTGTGGCTGGCCGTCTCTACTAACTGCTGGATAGCTGGTCACATCTCCTTTTCATTCTCGCTGCTAACTCTTCCAGTGGCCTGCCTACTTGTGGTTTAGTTGGCACAGCCCAGACCATTTTTAAGTGCCTGGATGGCTACACATCAGTCTCTATAGCTCCCCTACCAAACTGCAGCTGGCAGGAGCTTGGAATCTGTCCTAGCTCAGGCTTCCCCAGCAGACAGTGCACCACAGAACAGGGGCCTGAGCAATCGACATTTACTCTCTCTCAGTCCTAGGGGCTGCAAGTTGGAGAACAAGGTGTCTCAGGGTTGGTTCCTTCTGAGGCCTCTCTCTGTGGCTGTCAGACAGCTGCCTTCTACCTACGTCCCATGCATTCAGCCCTCTGTGCATGTCCGGGTCCTAATCTCCTCTTCTTATAGCTACCAGTCAGACTGGATCAGGGCCCACCCTGGTGATGTCATTTTAACTTGATTACCTGTTGAAAGGCCCTCTCTCCAAATGCAATCACATTCCGAACCACCAGGAGTTAGGGCTTCACCAGATGAACTTGGAAGGACACGATTCAGCCCATTACAGCTGGGTGAGTGGTGCTCTGCAGATCACGTCTCCATCACTTGCAGCCCAGTGTGTTGGACTCAGGGTAGAAGGACACCGTGCCTTGAAAGTGATGGTGTTTGGCAGCAACGTAGAGAGCCCTCGAAGCATTCCGCCACCTGTGAAGGAAAATGGATCCAACCGAGGGATCCATCAAAGCCAGGTGGGGCGTCTTTGATCGTATTTAGCAGCTTCATGGCTGAGTAGAGAGTTTTGCTTCTTCCTGTCCAGGTAATTAATGAGGGACTTCAAAGGCCTGAGGCTTTTCTGCACAGATCAATTATTCAGACTGATGTAGATGAAGGTCTCTGAACAGGAAATAGAGGGAAAACAGATTGCTAAGTGGCTATGATGGAGACTAAACAAATTACTTGTTAGCCACCCCCGTCTGATCTCATAGTGTCTGTGTGAACCAGGATGGCTGCTCGAGGTTCTCTCTCCTCTAGTGAGCGGGGGACGTGGGAGGGTGAGGTGCAGCCTCTCAGGAACACGGCAGTTTCTTCCTTCTCAGGATCAGCAGTCACCCATGTCTCTGTCCGTTGTGACCATGAATGTCAGAACAAGTCAAAGTGGACAGTCTTGGCATCCGTGCTGGTGTTCTGGCTGTGGGAGCCCCCATCCTGGGGATGAGGCTTGGGGAGGTGACCGTCTGCTCTGTCCTGGATGTGGTGACGGGGTGTCACTGTCCCTGAGTGGTTGCAGTGCCCTTTTCCACTCCCACTGGGGTCTGTTCCTAACAGCATCCCTGAGATACAAGGTGGTGTGGATTAGAGCCAGGGTGCATGCTTCGGTCTTACTGAGGATAACGCCACACAGTGGTTGGGGGAGCATCAGGGCAAGCCGTGGGCTCCGTGCTGGGTTCCCCTTTACGGGGCTTTATATTCACAGTTTTCCATTAAAAAAAAAAACTCAAAATTAAACAATGACTGCTTCTATTTCTACTTCAGTTTAACCTGTGGCCAAGATGGAAAACAAGAAACTGGATTTGCCTTTCCTCATGAAACCGCTGGGAGCACAGCTAACACAGGCAGAACAGCAGGTTTCCAGCCTAGATAGCAGGCGACAGATGGCGGTGGTCATGGGAAAACGGGCAGCTCTCTACCCTTAGTGTTTCCAGGCTGCAGTACCAAGAGAGGGCCCGGAGCAGAGCCTGGAACAGTACCCAGGTTGGAGAAACGGAGCTGGGTGTCTAGGGGAGTGCAGAGACAATGAGGGCTTCAGACTGGAGGACCAGAGAGGACCCCAGACCCTGCAGAAAGCCCGTCTCAGTTTCAGCTGAATGCTGGTCAGTGTGTATTTGAGAGGAAACGACACCCAAAGAATCAGACCCCCTCGTTTCTCAGAGACGCTGTTAGGAGCTGACCCCAAATGGGAGTAGGAAAGTAACATTGGCTGTTAAATAGAACTACAGGGGATCTTGGGCCAGCAGTCTCCAGAGAGTCCACTTGGGATGCACTCCTGGAGCGCCAGGTGGTCTGGGATGGGACTGTTTTTCCTCAGGACTCTGTTTCTGATTATCTACGGTTGAAGTCTGATTATCTACAGTCGGGGCAATAACAGCATCTCCACCGACACAGGGCTTGGGTGGTACTTCTTCCCACCCACCAGTCTGGAGAAAACCTCGTATTTTATGGAGCAGTGGGTAGAGGACTCAGAAGGGACATTTCTTCATAGTAGAAAAAATCACCTAAACATGATTCAGGTCCCACCTAACATATCTTTTTTTAAAGATAAGAAAGGATCAGTCAGACTGCTTCTGGGTCATTTAACTACACCTGAGACAAAGCTCAAGAACATTTATAAGAATATAAAAATAGCTAGTACCCAATAAGGTGAAATTTACAACATCTGGCATCCGTCAGAAATTCCCAGTCTTCACCAAATCTTGAGATTAGGGGGAAAGAAAAGAAATTCCCAGGCATACAAGGAAGCAGGGAAGTACAAGCCATAATGAGGAGAAAAATCAATTAACCAGAAGTGCCTGGGGACTGACACAGATGTTAGCGTTTGCAGACAAGGATATTGGAGAATCGTTATAACCATGTTCCATATGTTCAAAAAAGTTAAAGGGAAGGATGGACGTTTTTAATTTGCCTAAATTTAAGGAATACAAGTACAGTTTTGTTGCATGGATCTATTGGATAGTGGTGAAGTCTGAGCTCTCGTGCAGCCATCACCCAAATAATGTACATTTACTCATTTAGTAATTTCTGATCCCTCCCCGCCCTCAAACTCTTCCGGTTTCCGATGGCCATTATGCCACGCTCCATGTACACATGTAGTTTCATTCAGCTCCCACTTGAAAGTGAGGGCGCACAGTGTTTGACTTTGTTTCTGAGGTGTTTCACGTAAGATAACGGCCTCCAGTTCCAACCCACATGGAAGGCCTTTTAAAAGCCCAGTGAAATGTACACTTTTAAATGATTAATATGGTAAATTTTATGTTTAGTGTATTTTACCACAATTAAATTTTTCAAAAACATTTAACCCAAATATAGCCTACGGAAATGGAAACAACAACGTCCAACATGAAAAATATACAGGATGGGCCTCATGCTAGATCAGACATCACAGAAGAAAAGGATAGTGAACTTGGAAAAGTAGCAGTGGAAACCATCCCAAATGAAACAGGGAGAAAAAGAATTTTTTTTTCTAAAAGACCATCAGTGAGCTGTAGAACAATTTCCCACAGTGCAATATATGCATAAGTAGATTCCCTGAAGTGGGGGCGATTGTGGTGGGAAGGGCAAAAAAAATATTTGAAGGAATAATGATGGAAATTTTTCCAAATCTAAAGTAAACTGTGAACATACACATCCAAGCACTTCAATGGACTCCAAGCACAAGACGCATCAGAGAAAATAAAAACCACCAGGGCACATAATTTTCAAGTTGCTCAAAGCTAGTGATAAAGACAAAAATCTTAAAAGCAACCAGAGGGTGGGGAAAGACACATGACTTACAAAAAAGAAAGATAAGGTGATAGCTGATATATTGTCAAAAACAAGGCAAGTGAGAAGATAGTAGAGAAAGATCTTTAAAGTATTGAAAGGGAAGATAAAACAGAACTATTTCAAAAACAAAGATAAAGACTTTTGAAAAATACAAAAGGTTTAATAATTTATCACCAGCAGACCACACTATAAGGAATATTAAGTGACATCGTTTAGATCAAAAGAAAATGACCACAAACAGAAATACACAGAGGAAGGAAGGGCTTACCTGCACGACCACATATATAAAATTTGTTCCTATTATCTAAATCTCTTCAAAATAGAGATTTTTTTAACTACCTTTAAACAAAAATAATAACAATGCATTTTGGGGATTAAGACATGGAAATGTAATGTTGTAACTGAGGCCACCCATTAAAATATACAGACCCCCACTCTGGGTACAAATCAGAGTTGATTTTATTTACTCCTGCGCAGGGGGGGGCCACTGCAAAAAGGCAGACAGACCGCTGCCCCCAAAAAGTAAACGGCCCCTAAGAGAAATGCAGGGCAGCCTTTTATACCTTTTTTGTGCTGATGTGGCAAAGCAAGCATGTACAAAAGCAAAACATGGCAGGTTACAAGGTGGAGTCACAGTCAGGTAGTTGGCTCAGGGGGTAGCTGCATGGCGGCTCAGGGGGGTAACTCAGTAACCATGGGGACAACTTGGAAAGCCCAGTACCTGGGAAACTCAGTTTCCTGGGAATCTCTGCTTGAGTGAGTTTTTACCATTGTTTAG
>CAUYON010156673.1:0-20383 GCA_963573935.1 Arctocebus calabarensis
CATTTCAGATTGTATATGAAACCAGCACACTGTACCCCTGGATTGCACTAATGTACGCAGCTGTGATTTAATTAAAAAAAAAAAAATGAAAGAAAGAAAAAAAAATTCCTTTTCCTATATAATCCCTTTAAATGAAACATAAACATGTTCACTACAACAATCTCTCAGACTATTTTCATATAAAAACTTCAGAACGCATAAAGCACATATTTCAGCTGTTGAAGATGCTATTTAGATTTCCCATATTAAACAGATACTGTATTGACTACAATGCCACAAATATGCCTAACACATGAACGGACACTATTAATATTTCATCCTTTATTAATAGTCAGAAAGAACGACCTGGTTGGAAAGGTGCTTTCACTTAAGTGTGGTCATGAAAACTCAATAAGTAATTCAAGTATGGTCATATAAAGGCAGGTAATTAATCCAATATCACTATAAAATCAAGGAGATGAAAATAAAGGCAGAAAACTCGGTTTCTCTACCTTTCATTGCATAGGTAGATATCAGGACCTTATCGTAGAAAATGTAACAATTCTTACATACGTTTCCCAAGAACATAATCGATTTTCAGAAACTACAAAAGATGTCAAGATCCATAGTTGGTTTCTTCACGTGCTTTTCTGGCCCATTTCAATTCTTCATTCATAGTAAGCAAGTCTTCAACCCTGCCAAACATTCTGGGCCCCTTTCGAATGAAGATGATATCTTCAACTTGTACTCGACCTTGTCTGCCAATAGACATCGCCTTGTCAGTCATTTCAGTAACGAACTCTGAGGATTTTGGTCATCTTCAAAGCCATACATCCTACATCTCAATTCTTCAGGAAAAAAGTCTCTCTTTTACCGTGTCTACCTTCTGAATCTCCTCCAATTTCTTCATTTTCTTCCTCAAAAGCAGGGTCTTCCTCATCTACCACCCCATCAGCCCTGTAGCCTACAGCAGCCAGCAGGCTCCAACCCACCAGGTTTCACTACTTGCACGGACTCACTTCCAGTGACTTCCACATTAAAGTGAGTTTTGATTGTATTTTATTTTATTTTTTAACTAAAATACTTAACAGTTTTGTTTTCACATTTCTCAATACAAATGAAAACTGCCCCTCTTTTTGTTCCACTTCTTCCCTTCAAGACCACTCTGTCTTTGATAGGAAGGAAGCGCAATTCTTCCTTACCATGCTATTAAGAAAACACCCAGAGTCACAGCACCACAATCTTCTGGTGAAACAGAACAAGCAATATGAAACTGACATAAATAAAACTCCTCTCTACCCTTATCTGTCTGCTCAAGTCATTCCAGGACCAGTGGGCACCATCATGGGATCAGCAGGAGGTCTTATCATTGGGGGCCCAGGCATCATTGGCATGTGACTTCCCATGTGTGGCCTCATTCCAGGAGCAGGTCCCACCGGCATCATCCCAGGAGGAGGAGGACCCCTCATCGGCATCATGGGAGGGCCCCACATATGGGGTGCTGGATACATACCAAGATGAGGAGGACCCATCATCGGCATCATGGAAGGGCCCCACATGTGGGGTGCCGGCATCATGCCAGGATGAGGAGGACCCAGAAGTTTGGGGGGAGGTGGAATCATTGCCCCTGCACAAAGAGGAGCAGAGAATGGAGAAAGAGGTACTTTTCCTTGTTGAAATGCAGCTGTTGTTCTGTCAATCAGGCTCTGGGCCTGCTCTTCCATCCATTTCTGATAGTAGTCCCTCACATTCTCTTTGTGCTTCCTCCCAATGCAGTGTGCCTTCCTCACAGATGGAGAGTTATGGGTGAGATATGTATCGCAGTAGTCACAATAAAACTTGGGCATATTCCCTCCTGGCTGTTGGTGACTCCTTTCTAATGTGAGTTTTTAAAAACAAATATGTATACCAGTGTGAGAGGAAAGAACAGTATAGCAGGGAGAGGAAGTCTGTTCTATTGGTAATAAAGCTCCAAGCTCATGCCATCATGGATTTCATAGTTCCCTAGAGACGTGTGGTCCTGAAAGATCGTGTACCACTTCTTAAGGGCAATCTTGTTCCAATGGGTGACAGTTTGGGCTGCAATCAGCTTCTTAAGGTTCCCAGTGTTGTCATCAGTGTAGCATTTAATGCGAACCTTCCCCAGACAGCCGTTGCAAACAACCTTGATCATCCAGGCTGGGGTTCCAAACTCAAACTTCCAACCTGCAGATGCCACAACCTCCAGCCTCAAGCACTCAGATGAATGAGATTTTAAAAACCATGAGAGATTCTTTTGCAACCTCCATGCATTTGAAAACCTAGAGGAAAGGAAAATCATTTTTTAGGTAAATACAGTTACCAAAAATAAACAGGACATAGAAAGCATTAAAAGATTGATTTCCATAAAACAGAAGTTTATCAAGTAATTGCCTCACATGAGAACACCAGACCTAGGTGGTTTCTGCCTGTTTGAATGTGTCTGCCTAAAATTCAGCTGCTATAAACTTAATTCCCAAATTCATATGTTGCTGGCATTTGGAGGTGGTGCTTTGGGAGATAATTAGGGTCAGATGAGATCATGATGCTGGAGACTCCTGTGATGGGATTCAAGGATTTTTTTTTTCTCTGTAATTTGAGCTTCTGGCTTTTTTTATTTTTATTTTATTTTATTTTATTTTATTATTTTATTGAATCATAATTGTGTACATTGGTGCAATCATATGGCACGATGTGCTTCATATACATTCAGAAATATTTTGATCGTACTGTTACAGATAGCCTTCACGGCATTTTCTTGATCACTATATAAAGACATTGATACTCTACAATTAACAAGTTTCACCAGTATCCTGCTAAGATGCACCATAGGTGTGTTCCCACTAATAGCCCTCCCTCCACCCATCCTCCCCCTTCCCCTCCCTTTCCCCTTTCACTGTATTCCTGTGCTATAATTGGGGTTTATACTTCATATGAAAGCTATAAATTAGCTTCATGTTAGGGCTGAGTACATTGGATACTTTTTCTTCCACTCTTGAGATACTTTGCTAAGAAGAATGTGTTCCAGCTCCATCCATGTAAACACAAAAGAGGTAAAGTCTCCATCTTTCTTTAAGGTTGCATAGTATTCCATGGTATACATGTACCACAGTTATTGTAACTCTTTACTTATTCATTTTAAAAGATAACAGCACAAAGAAATTACTATACATCAGTGTTGATGGAATTATATTGCACAATGATGCAATCTGTATAAAAATAAGGGGAAAAAAAGATGAAGAAGGCACTGTTAAGATAGGAGCAAAACGTGTCTAGAGTCAGCAGTCTACTTTCTATAGTTGGCATTACTCCTAATATATTGTTTTATGTTAAGGTGCTAATTTTAATACTCAGAGCAACAATTTATTTCAAAAAGCTCAAAAATGTAATAACATTACTAACAAGGGAATTTAAATGATACAGTGAAAATATTTATTTAACTCAGAGATGGCAATAATAGAGAAATGGAAAAATTAAAAAGTATACAAAACCGTAATCGTTATGGAAAACATAGCAAAAAGGCCTACATAAATTTTGCATTATCAATAATGATAGCAAATATTGATGAATTAAGTATTCCAATCAAACATAGATTGTTAGAATTGATTTAAAAAATAAAAGAAAATCTACCTCCCTCTATATGCTGTCTCACAGTGGCATATCTTAGATCCAAAGAAAAAAATAACTTGAAAGTAAAATAACGGGAAAAGTCATACCATAAAAAGCACAACCAAAAGAGAGCTGAAATGACTATCTTGTCAAATATCTTGAAAAAGATATTTGTTAACAGAGAGAAAAAGATTATTTAATAACAACAAGTCCAATGCATTAGTAAGATATAACAATTGTAAATAAATACATATCAAATATAAATATTTGATATTTATATATATTATATATAAAATATATATATTTTATCAAAAATAATATTTTATATGTATTTAAATATATTTATATAAATATTTGATTGGATTTAAATAAATATGAATATCAAATATATATATATTTATATGCATTGTAAACAGAGCCCAAAAGGGACCTGAAGATGTTATGATTGTGGCATATACAAAACAACATTGATAAATAATTTGTTCTATTGAGGCAGAATCCATTTTATTACCAATAGTAGTGTGATACATATATAGCCTAAAATGTTATCATTAGTATTGACCAAAATTATCTAGATATTCTTATACCAGAAAAATGAGAATGAAAGGTATTTAGCAATAAAAAATGACCTTAGGTTACATTAGACAATTATTTAAACCATAAATACAATAATCTTTTTGAACACACAGTGGGAGAGAACATCTCAAAAGGTCACTTTGACACCCATTCTTTAAGACACTTGTGATAAATTGGAACAAATTCACACAGGAGTATTAAATCAGGTTACTGAATGAGATGAAAATCATGTCATTAAAGTAATGGTACCAAGAGGTTTCATGGATAAATGCTTAAAAAAAAAAAAAAACAAATTATACCTTTCTGAGTTCACACATCCCCTCCAGTATATACATACAACAGTTTCTGAGTAAAGACAATACCTTTGAAATATGCAATTATTTTATCCCAGAGCAAAATTTGCAAACACAGCATTAAAAATCAAAAGGGCAAATAAAGTTTATTAGAGGAAGGAAAGTCTACATTTGCTCCTTCATAACATAATAACAAAATGGAATAGTAATCAAGTAAGGAAACATGGAAACCAGTGTTCTGGGTTAGACTTCAGACATCAACATGTGACCTGTCCAGGTAGTTAATGTATCGTGAGTCTAGTTTCCTTACTTGTAGAATGGAGGAAATATTAAAAATTATTCTAGAGTATAGTTATAAAATTAAATAAATGTGGTAATATATGAAACTACTAAGTATTATTTAGGCTACTATTAACCATCAATTCTGTAATTAATATAAAAGAAATATACCAGAGTGGCCATACACAGATATTTAGCTTTCTTTCCTGATAACTTCTGCTCTGAATATTTATTTCCAGTTTGATTTACTACCAACAGGGAAATAGATGTGTTTCCTGAACAAATTAAAGAGGATATTGCCACAACAATACACTTTTTTAAATACACTTTTACTTGCAATTAATTTTTATTTCAGATTAATAAGGGGTACATATGATTAGGTTACATAATTTGCTTTTGTAGGGCTAAAGTCCAAGTGGTCATTGTACCCTTCTCCTAGGAAACATGTGATATTCATGAAAAAGTACCCATAGGATGGGAATTTGCACAACCCCTTTTCCCAATCCCCGTAATTGAGTTTAATTAAAGTTTTCTCTCCTACTAGCATGTAGTTGCTAATCTACTCATTCTATTAACTACCGACTACATGCAATGATTGACCTCACATTCTTATGATACTTTGCTTAGGAGAATATATTTGTAAATCCAGCTATGTTGTTACAAAAGATACAGAAGCTCCATCTTTTTTTATGTCTGAATAGTATTCCATAGTGTACCTATTCCACTGTTTATGAGTCTGTTCATGTATTTATGGGCACTTGGGTTGTTTCCACATCCTTGCAATTGTGAATTGTGCTAGTGTAAAAATTCACGTGAAGATATTTCATTTTTTTCTCTTCAAATTCTAAATAGTACAGACTGAGAAGCATGTAAGAAGATCAAAAAAGTGATATTGTTTACACTGTTCAAGAGTCAGGCAAATAGACAACAGAGTATAGAATCAACAAAGGTGAAGGATCTTGGGGAATAGGAATATTCCTAAGAAATACAGGTGTATCTCTTCAGGAAGAGTCTTAAGAATAACAATAAACTGAAAGTAGTTCAGATTTTGCAGAAGTTAAAGCTTTGTCTTCATTCAGCTAAATGAATAATGGGCTAAGATGACATGATTCTACCCTAAGCAAATGCCAAAATTTAAAGAAAATTAATTCTAATTTTAAAAATTGTCCACATATTTACCTTTACAGGTATCTTTATTTCATCATATGGCTTCTAGTTACTGTCTAGTATCATTCCACTCAACGTGCAATAGTCCCTTGAGTTTTCTGCTAGGCTAAATCTACTGGGAACAACCTTCTAGGCTTTCATTGCTGTCTTTATACTAAAGATCATCTTGTGGTGTCAACCCTATGATTGCACCAATGTACAGAATTATGATTCAATAAAATTATAAAAAAAAAAAAAACATGCACAGCATGAATGGGGCTGGAGCAGATCAGGTAGCTCCTAGGCAGATAGCTTCCTTTAGTTAAGAGCTGAACTTGACCTCAATTAATCACAATTTCATCTGAACCTCCGAACTCTGCTATACTTCTTTGTCATGTATACAAAATTAGGTTTGTGCATACGCAGACAACCCGCCATAATATATATATATATATGTATATAAATATATATACGCACATATATATATTATGTATATAATGCATATATATGTATTCACCATATATATTATGTATGCATATATATGTGTGTGTGTGGGTGTGGGTGTGTCTACAGAGGGTGTGGAAATCGTTAACCATTAAAAACCTGATTTATCTGTGAAAATTTTATTCAGCAAAATTTTACAAGAATTTATGCTTAGTGAGGATGCCGGAATTTCAGGTTCTTGGTCTCCGATATTCTACGGATGAATCGATGGACCACAGGATCAGTAGGAAGTCAGGATTTATTTACAGAAAACAAGAATTATAATAACTACCAGAACCGAACCTCTAGGCAGAGAGGACCTAGGAGGGGAACAAACCCTCCTGCACCCTCACCGAGGTCTGTGTTGGAGGGGAACAAGCTCTCCCTCTCCCTCTCAGAGGCCCAGCCGAGGTCAGTGTCTGAGCTCTCTGCTCAGGGGTTTATATAGTCCCAGGGGGTTGTTTTGCCGGAACTCTTAGGGTGTGGGTCTTCCTCAGTTACAGCCAACTGACCAATGAAGACTCAGGCCCTGTAAACTGACGTGACATTGACCAGTCAGAAGTGCACAAGGAGGAGACAGTAGGGGCCATCCATGAAATGGACTAGCCAGAAGAGCTCAGGGAGGAGACAGCAGGCGCCAGCGTCTCCACACAGGTGTCCGGCCCTTCCAGCCAGTTGGTTCCTCCATCCGCCACAGCATCAGCACTGCCAGGGCCAAGGCGTCAGGTCGTGGGACTGCCTTGTCCTGCATCAGTGACATATATAGAGGGAAAGTGCATATAAATTCTAAGAGAACTTATTGGGAATAAAATTGATTATTCTCAAAAAGTGTACAAATTGCAGGTAAAAGGAATGTGTGTAGCATATGTACGCACACTTCACCAGTAAAAGTATCTTAAATTCAACATAGATAATATCTTTTAAAATGTGTACATGCCTTTGACACCCTCTGTGTATTAGAAACACTAAATTCAAGACAAATGAGATAACTGAATAAGGATATTGTTACTGAAGCTAGTATGCAATAATTCTGCAAAATAGTCTACTCTGATGAATTTATTAATTTTCTCCTTTCTACTATAGTTAATTCTATCCTTTTATAACTAAAAAAGGAGAAAGGTAACTTTCATGATCTCAGAGAAGAAAGAAGATTATTTTCAGTCTGATCTCTTCCATTTGCCTTAGTTCCTTCTCAGACCTTTACTATATTTTATCCTGTATCAATTCTTTTTTGTTCCAGCATAAAAACAACAATCTCTGGGGACCTGAGCACCAGAATGTGTAGTGAATTTGATGCAGTTGCAAGATAAAAGAATTGTCTTATCAGGGCCACTCTTCAGGGACATTTGTGTCAACTTGAATGGAGAATTCTTGCAGAAATGTCTTTGGTAATAAATCTTGGTAAAACATGAGAGATATATTACAGAAATATATTGCATTCTATCACCTTTAAGGTAAAAGCTAAAGATTAAAGAGTTTTTCTACTTCTTAGCCTACCATTATCTTTAAGATGTAAAAAGGAGAAATAATAGATAGATTGATAGATAGATAGATATAGATAGATAGATAGATAGATAGATAGATAGATAGATAGATAGATGACAGGTGGCACCCCACCAGCTCGGCTGAGCTGAGTGGTGGACCTGCCTTCACTGCTCTGGTTGTGTTGATACTGTGGCAGTCGGCAGGAGGCCCTGTAGACACAGGGTCCAGACGACTGCTGGGGAGACACCAGTGCCTTTATGATTCTTTCCCCTTACACTTGAGCTGAACAGGAACCCCCCATTTCCTAGGCCTGGTCAATTTTTTGTACATTTCCTAGGCCTGGGAAAGAAATGAACTCTATCCATTCATTTATTGCACTCACTCACCTTGCCCCAGTGGAAGGGACTGTATTCATTCATTAACACACTCATTCATCTTACTTACCTCTATGGAAAGGACTGTGTCCATTCATTTGTTACCAAATCCTGGCCTAATGTAACTACAAAGAACCCACGTAACTACATACACCCCTGGACAAAGAGCCCAGAGGGAGAGGTTTATTTTTTTTCCCTCGACTTGGATTTTTCTCTTTGCCAGAAGTTTGATGCTTTTTTCTCTGTATTTTTTTTTCATTCTTTTCTGTAAAATAAATCCTGTCTTGTCACTGATCTATGGTAGGTGTATCCATTCTTTGAATCAATGAGACCAATAATCTACTAAAGACGAAATTCCGCTATCAATATGACAGATAATTTTAAAGAACCAGAACACCATATAGATGTATACACATATATACACAAATGAAGATTTTTTTATAGCCCAAATGGGGAAGAATAATATTTGTATAGTCAGTGAGAATTTATAGATACTGAAATACTATATAAATTTATGAATATGTACAGGGAAATAAATATATTTTTCCAATAATAAATAAAGAAGGTTTATTCTACAATATTTACTCTAATACTTGATACCTATTTTTCAAAGACTAAAATATTTTCTGCGATAAAAAAAGTAAATGTCTAATGAATCCAAAAGAAAATTTAAGACAACTGACATGAACAAGATACCAAAAAGAAAATGAACTCAAAAATTGTCAATATATTTAAATCAGTAAATTTAGAATGACAATACTCTGAACAATAAATTGGCAAAAAAAGAACCACTTAGGCAAGAAGAAATAATTTGTAAATATATATAAATAATGCACACGCAAAAGAACCATAAGTAGAGGAAGTGTTACAGCTCAAGGGCACCCGGGCTTGGTCAGTGCCAGCCACCAGGGAGGACCCGCCGGTCCTTCCCCATCTCTGCAGTGTTGGTGCAGCGGACCCAGGGCTGGGGAGGAAGAGCTGGAGAACCAAGTGTGGTGGCAGAGAGGGCGAGCAGGGCAGAAGTTTGTAGATCCCTAGTTAGTTGAGGGAGACCAGGGGACAGTCCTCACCACTGCCAGTTCTAACCCGAGAACCACCTTTGATACTAGAAATCCTTCCTCTGGCTGCACTATTCCCCTGTGAAGATTTCACAGGCCACAGGTGATACCAGGTTCGCCAGGGGACCCCTTATTTCCTTGGCCTGGTGAATTTCATAAATAGGCTGTGTCTGTTCATTAATACGTTCATTCACCTTGCCCTTAATGGAGGGGAGTGTATCCCTATGTTACCAAGTCTAGACCAAATGTAACTACAAAAGATCCATGCGACTATATACACCCCAGGACAAAAAAAAAAAAAAAAAACAGGCACAGGGGCAGTTCAGTGAGTAGGGTGCCGGCCCCATAAACCAAGGGTGGCGGGTTCAAACTCAGCCCAAGCCAAACTGCATCAAAAAATAGCTGGTGTTGTGGCCGGCGCCTGTAGTCCCAGCTATTCAGGAGGCTGGGAGGTAAGAGAATCACCTAAGCCCAAGAGCTGGAGGTTGCTGTGAGCTGTCAGACCACAGCTCTCTACTGAGGGCGCAAATTGAGATTCTGTCTCTACAAAAACCCAAAAACAAAAACAAAAAAAAAAGCCAGGCAGAGAAGAGATTTTCTGACTGAGTCTTTCCCTCTACAGTGATTTTTTCTGTATTCTTTGCTGTAAAATAAATCCTGCCTTACCATTGATTTGTGGTCTATGGGTTCATTCTTTGAATCCCAGAGACTAAAGACCTAGTAAAGAAGAAATTCCAGTATCAGAAGGACATTTGGAAAAATTCTAGATGTCCTAAAGCAAAGAACAACGACAACAAAAAAGGCCAATATGTGATAAAAGCTAAAATACATAGAGAATGCTTCAAAAGTTCAACTTCACTTCTTTAATTTTAACCAGAGAGTATAAACAGGAATATAGGAAAAAAACAGTAGAAAATATTCATTAAAGAAAGTTATATTCCCAACTTGAAAATGTCTATTTGCCAAGTAGATTGAATAATAAAAGACTAAAACACATGTGTATATGTGCATATGCAAAATTTAAAATGTGGGATATAAAATGAAAAGCCAAAATATTTTCAGGGAGAAAGAATGTGTGCCAAGGAAAGAAAAACAACAATCTGATTCCATCGTTTTTCATATGTTAATTAGGTAGGAGAGGAAATGAGGCTATGCCTCTAATTTTATAAGAGGAAAGAGAAACAAAGGGAAAATGGTTTACTACAGGATTGTTCTTCCACAAGGAAAAAATCGAAATAGCAAGTAGAAAATGACACTTCAAATACGTGATCTAGGGAGAACACTGAACTTCTATAGAGAAGAGACAGAAAATAACCATCAAGGAGAAGGAAGTGACAGCAGGCTCCCTGGGATAGGCTCAGAGTCCAGGGTGGCTCACCAATGAGAGGGGAGCGTAAGGGAGTGACCCCCAGCAGTCAGCAGGCCTACCTTGGACTCCAGCTTTGGAGTCAAAGGAAGCCCACTAAACTCTCCCGGGCACAGAGAACAGCATAGGGAGCTGCCTGGAGACTCTGGGAAGGCATTACTCCAGAGAAGGGCTCATGCTCCATCCCCCAGACCACTAAAATCCTAAGGAGCTAAATCATGATGATACCGGACAAGTGAGGCCAATACTCTGGCTGCACAGGCCTGCCCAGAAGGAACTGCCTTGCCTTGTGTGTCTCTGCCCTGAGTGTGTTGATGCTGTGGGAGGCAGGGAACCAAGGGCTGGAGATCCCAGTGTAGTGGAGAGGAGTAAGCCTGCTGGAAGTCTGCAGATCCATAAGAAGTTGATGGCACAGTCTGGCTGCTGCCGGTGCCAAATCCAGAACCACCCTTGGATCTAGAGAGCCCTCCTCTGGCTGCTATTCCCCTGTGAGCATTTCATAGGCCTAAGGGTGATACAGGGTTCCCCCAGTCAGGGATGAACAAGGACTCCTCCCATTTCCTAGGCCTGGGCAATGTCATGTAAGTTTCCTAGGCCTGGGCAATTTCATGGAGAGAAGGACTCATTCACCTTGACTTCTATCCATTCATTAATGTCATTCACCTTGCCCCAGTGGTAGGGACTATATCCATTCATTTGTTAGGCTATAAATAACCCTAGGCAAAGGACCAGCCAAGATTTTCAGACGTGGGTCTTTCCCTCTGCCAAGAGCTCTGGTGCTTTTTCTATATTCCTTTTCTGTGTAATAAATCCTATCTTGCCATTGATCTGTGGTCTGTGGGATGGTTTGTTGAATTCCCGAGACCAAGAACATACTGAAGAAAGAAATCCCAGTAATCATGACACCATTTTGGGAACCAACTCTTCACCAGACCACATCATGCCCTTCTTTAGAGCTCCACTGACATCCCTACCCCACAGCCATCTTCATGGTGGCCTGCTGCCTCTAGGACTGAAACATGGGCCATTGGCAGTGATCCATCTGTCCTCCGCAGTTAAATTGTTGTGCATGTTCAACTACCCCATGGACAAACTTCCCCCATCTGCAGCAGCTGCCCCAGTGGGCTGCTGCAGCTGGTGTCAGAGCATGAGCAAAATGTGAACATCCCAGCTCCCTGCATATGGCTAACACAATTGAAAGCCAGTCCACCTCTCTTAGGAGCAGGGTTATAGCAGTAGCTAATGCTGCCCCCTCCCAAGCATTCTGCCTTGGACCTACAGCACACCAACCTTGCATATACAATCCAGAGCCCACAAGCACTTACAGGGGACCTGAGCATGGATCTGTCCAGCCTGGCTCCCTGAAACTGTTATGAGAATTTTGTCTGTCAATAGGTCATTAATCTCAGAGATTCAAAGAATGAACCCTGGGACCACAGATCAGTGGTAAGACAGAATTTATTATACAGCAAATAATACAGGAAAAACTCCAGAGCTTCTAAGAAGTAAAGACCAAAGTCTGAAAATCGCTGCCTGGATCCCTTGTCTAGGGGTATATATATGGCCTCCAGAGTGACATTTGGCCAGGATTTGATAGATAGAAACTGCTTTTTCAAAGCAAATGAGTGTATGAATGAATGAATAGAGTCCCTTCTACTGCGGACATTAATGAACGGATATGGGCCCTTTATGAAATTGTCCAGGCCTAGGAAATTGGGGAGGCCCTGTTCAGCTTCTACTACAGTTGTTCTCAATCAGTTGTGTTTGTACCGCAGAGGGCAGCTTCACCCTGGCGGTACTGTACTTTGAAATGAGAGGAAAGAAGAGGCGGCCATGGTTGCGCCATGGTCTCCCTCAATATTCTAGGGACCCGTGAGCTTCAGCCAGGCTCACCCCTCTCCACCGCACTTGGTTCTCCAGTCCTTGTCTCCCTGTATCCTGCTGTGCCAACACCACCCAGGGCTGTAAAGCAGAAGGTGCCTGCCATAGGTCCTGCCTGGTGGCCTGATGCAGCCCAAGCTTGGGCACCACCAACCCCTATCCCTCTAACTCCCCAATGTTTGAGACCTTTTCTTGGGGGACTAGAGACCACCTGCTTAGTTCACCAAGGGTTCTGCCTAAGCACTTCACCCAAGGCCCTAAGATGAGGCCCACCCAACCTGTTGTTACCTCCATAGCAAGCACCCACATGCTCTTGTCACCGATGAGACTGGGGACTGGCTTGCTCAGTCAGTCACAGCTACTGCCAACACCAACACAGATCTCTGAGGACTGAGAGCTTAGTCTCTTCACTACAACCGCCAAACTCACTCTCCTGGGGCGCAAGAACTCACCAACCCACCCAGCCCATCTCTGCCACTACTGGCACCCAAGCAATCTGCAAGATGGCCCAAGAAACTGCCCTCCTGAAGCTGCTAACACCAGTGCCAACATAGGCCTCCCTGTAGTCTAAGCACAGATCCGCATAGAATCCCCGTCCCCAGTGAAACTCCACCAGCCACCACTAACAACTGTACCCGAAGCCACTGAGGAAGTCACAGGCACCACTGACATTCTTCACTGCTGAAGAATCATGTGGAGCTTGCACTGCTGCATGGACCGGGAATGAAGTCAAAGTGTCCTACCCAACGAACGCTACGGATACAACTTCAGGCAGGAAATCCTCCTCTATGAAAGAAAATTCAAAAGATTCCAAATAAGCAACCTTTACATGAAATATGCAGCTATCAATATAAATGTATAAGAAAGATGCATAAGCAAGAAATATGGCACCTCCAAAGGAAAATAATTATTTTTCAACAAGAGATTCTTCTAATCCCAAAGAAATATATAAAATATATGAAATGCCAGAAAAAATGATGAAATATCAAAATAATGATATTACAGAAGCTCAGGGAGATACAAGGAACCATATAAAGGAATGCAGAAGGGAAATATAAAAAGAAATCGGGAAAACAATTCAAAATATGAAAAAAATATATTTGGGGCATATAGATAAAAATAAACAGGCAAATAGATATCATAAAAAGAAACAAACTCTTCACATTCAGAATACATTAAATGTAACTCAATATACATTTGACACTTTAAAAAATAGACTAAATCCACCATAAGAAAGAATATCAGAACTTAAAGACAGGTCTTCTAAAATAACCCAGACAGACAAAAATTTTAAACAAAAGAAGAAAAGTGAACAAAGTCTCAATGACATACGGGGCACCATGCAGTGACCAAATATTGAAATTTTCAGTGTCAAAAAGGCAGAGAAAAGCAAGAGGGTTAGAAAACCTATATAACAAAATAATAACTGAAAGCTTTCCAAGTCTAGCAGGAGATTTAGACATGAATATAGAGAATCTCAGAAATCCTCAAACAGCAGACACAATGCAAAAAAAGGTCTTCTCCATGCACATGATCGTCAACCTGTCAAAAGTCAAAGACAAAGAGAAAAGAAAAAAGAGAGAGAGAAACATCGACTTACTTATAAGAGAGCTGACTTTAGAATAACCATAGTTTTCTCAGCAGATACAAGCCAGGAGAGAGAGAGATTGGGTGATAGATACATTTGAAGTATTGAAGAAAAGAAAATTAAAAATCTACTGTTATTCAAAGTTACTTTAACCAGAATTTTTTTTTTTTTTTAATGAAGGAAAAGGTATCAAAGTCCATGCCAGACCTGAAAAAGTAGGAATTCAAACCACTAAGCCAAGCGTACAAGAAATGCTTTTGGGAGTTCTACACCTGGAATCTGGAAAACAATGTCTACAACCATGAAAGCATATGGAACTTTAAAACCCACTGGTAGACCAAACACACTAAAGGAAGGGAGAGGACTCGAATGATACACTGTAGAAAAGTACCAAAACACAGTGATAAACAACAGGAGAGAAAGAAAGAAATGAAGAACCTACAAAGCAATCAGAAATCAATCCATATAATAAGAATAGGCCCTCACAGATCAGTAATAACCTTGAACGTAAATGGATTGCCTTTTTCTTATAAGATATAGACCAGCTGAATGGAATAAAAATGACCCAACTATTTAATATATACTCCTTATAAAAACTCCTCTTACCCAAAATAACACAAATAGACTGAAAGTAAAAGAAAGCAAAAAGATACTCCATGCAAACAGAAACCAAAATGAGAGGGCCAGCTATACTTAAATTACACTTTAAATCAAAATCAATAAAAATAGACAAAGAAGGTCATTGTATAATGATAAAAAAATAACTCACCAAGAGGCTATAATTCTAAAGATATATGTGCCTAACACTAGGACACCCAGATAAATAAAGGAAACATTATTAGATTGAACAGGAGAGATACAGTCCAATTCAATATTAGTTGAAGACATTAAGTCGTCACTCTCAAGCCTTAAAGCAAATCAGCACCGAGGCCTGTCCAAGCCACAGCTTGTAGGATGCACATGGAGAACGGGAGGACTTTTTTGCTTATCTGTGATGGTCCATATCATGAAAATTTGAGGGGAACCTTTTTTTCTTTCTTTCTTTTTTTTTTTTGGTTGTTTGTTCATCAGCTTTCATTAGTGTTCGTGTATTTAATGTGTGGCTCAAAGCTAGTCTTCTTCCTATAATGTGTCTCAGAGAAGCCAAAAGGTTGGACACCCTTTTAACATTAATAAGGAAACCAGATTTAACCACGCACTAGACAAAATTGACCTAACAGTCATTTACAAATCATTTCACCCCAAAGCCATAGAATATTCATTTTCCTCATCAACACATGAAACATTTTCCAGGAAAGAACATATGTTAAGACACTAAACAAGTCTCAGTAAATTTTAGAAAAAGAGAAATCATAACAAGTATATTTTTGGACCACATTGAAATATAACTAGAAATCAATAACTGGAAGAACTTTGGAAATAGTACAAATTCATAGAAATTAATTCATGGGAATAAAATGTTTGTGTATGAGAATACATATGTCTTAAATATCTTTTTTCTTTCTTGTCTAAATTCTTTTATTTATTCGGTCTACTATTCACTGCAATCATTATGTTCAACACTTCATCATATCTGCTGCTGTGTCACTAACAACTTTCAATTTTTTCCAACAATATATTCTAGTGATACTGGAATTTCATCTGCAGTAGGTTCTTGGTCTCAGGATTAAAAGAATGAATCCACAGACCACAGATCAGTTGGAAGACAGGATTTCTTTACAGAAAGAATACAAAAACACCAAAGCTGGGGACAAAGAACTCAGGTGGGGGAAAAAAGGTCTCTGCACTCTTTGTCCAGGGGTATATATAGTCACATGGGTTCCTTGTAGTTACCTGATGCCAGGACTTGGTAACAAACGAAGGGGTACAGCCCCTTCCCCTGGGGCAAGAGGAATGAGTGCATTAATGAATGGGTACAGCCCCTTCCCCTGGGGCGAGGGGAATGAGTGCATTAATGAATAGATACAGTCCCCTCCTGGAATTGAGGTCTAGGAAACTTACTTGAAATTGACCTAGGCATAGGAAGTGTAGGTTCACTGTTCAGCTCTAAGTTCAAGAGGAGGGGCTCATGTCTCCCCAGCAGTTGTCTGGCCCCTCTGCCTACTGGAGCCTCTGGTGGAGGCCCTACCCTCCTGGCCGCTGGTTCCTCTGCTGGCTGCCACCACCAGAACACCATGGGGCAGAGGTTGTGGATCCTCTAGTTCAGCCTGGCTGAGATGGCTAGGCCGCCACCTTTCTTGTATCAGTACCTTGATGATCAGACACTACCAGAGGGAATACCATTTATCTTCCAATAAAATGCATATCTGTAGCTCAGACTACAAATATTTATAAATAAGTGATTACCTACTCTACCTATCCATTTGAATATTCATCATAACCTTCAGCTGTTCAAATGTGGCAACAAAAAGTACACAAAAAGAAGCAAAAAGAGAAAAATTCCAAAAGAAATAGAATAGTTCTTTGGGGAACTGTTAAGGAAACAACTATCAAAAGGTTTAACTTTGAATAAGTGGTTTTCTACATGAAGAGAGGGCAAATGCTTGAAAACTAATGACTGGGATGAAACAATTTCAAACTTGATAGAAACTCTAAGAAAATCATAAAACACGCAGCATGTGGGAGTGTAGACATCGTACACTGGGAGGGAGTAAGGGGAGTGAGAATTACTGTTAATTTTGTATCAGAAACATTGTGAGCCAGAAGATATTGGAACACTAATTTAAAGAAGTGAGAGAAAATAAATAGTTGTCAGGAAATCATGGAGCAGAGAATTTAACAGCAGTATACTTGAACTACCAGAAATATTACAGCAGTTGTAATATGCTGAGGAAATTATTATCCTTATTTCCTGAGGAAATTAATATCAAGTTAAAATTGGAGCTATCAAAGAAAAGACAAACAAAAGGTTGAAGAACCTTTGTATTCTGTAATATACTGACTGATGGCAGAACTGGCAGAGACTCTTTACTGGGTTAATGTCAGTGACAATTACTTTCTTACCGTCTACTGACTTTCTTAAATCACATGAGTAATGTACATTTTCTGACAACACAAAATGTGCAGTATGTGAAAAAAACCTTAATTATTAACTAATTAAAGTAATTACTAATTAATGAGATGATTGACTAATGTGGTTTTAATAAATAATTGTGTTTTTTTGTTTTTTTGGAGGTTATTTTGCAGTTTTTGGCTGGGGCCGGATTTGAACCCACTACCTCAGGTATATGGGGCTGGCACCCTACTCCTTTCAGCCGCAGGCGCTGCCCGATAATTGTTAATTCAACTTGTTTTCTATGGATTTATGTAATTTTTTTGCAGTGTCAGAGTAGATGAGCATAGTCTGATACTGTTCATAAAGCTAAAAAACTTGTTTTTGCATGCTGTACTTCCCTAAAACTTTCAGTTTAATATGATTAATTTTTAAATTTTATTTTATTTGTATATTTATGAAATGAATTTCATAATTTATTTTCTATTCCAGATTTATGATTAAATATTAAAATCATAATTATGAATTTCTTACCCTTTGTAAATTGACATTTTTTATTTTATGTTTCTTCAACACCTACCTTAAATGAAAAAGAAAAATCTCTAATTTTTGCTAATAGTTTTTGTTACCACTAATAACTAGACATTCTTTGCAGGTGAAAGAATCAAGAAAAATGTAATTACAAATATAAAATCTATTGATTCAGCAAATATTTAAAATGCAGTTGTAGCAATTTCCCGTTAAATTATGAGTACATGAAATTTGATGTCATTTTGTCTGGAAGTATGTTATGTCATGTACTAAAAAGTAAATGATAAATTTATATATAGATTTTGTTATTAAGGATTAAGTAAACATATTTTGAATTGATTTTTTTTCTACTAAGAATGGGTAGTGTTTCCTTAAGAGAGTTTGGCAGCACTTGAGAATAGCAAAGTGAAAATATTATTAGCCTATTGAATTCTGTGTTGACAGTTATATGCCTAAGCACATTACATAGTTTACTCATTATTCTCTGGCTTCTAATGGGGCTAACAAAAAAAGATTCCTATTGTCAGTGTTCTGGTTGTTTATTTTTAAGGTATTCTGTCTTCTATTTAATCTTAAAATTGTTCCTTTTGGCTTTAATGTTTCTACAGTAACTAAAATCTGTCTAGTTTTGCTTGAGTCAATAAAATTACCAAACAGAAGAATATATTTTTCTTTAATTATGAAGATTGTTAAAAATACCTTTGACTATTGCTCTTGTTTATTTATTTATTTATTCTAACAATATCTATCAGATGTCTCAAAGATTCAGTAAGACCAAATATTACATAAAATCCTTGCAAATTTATACTTGTATTCATGCAGGTCACTTGACTGAGTCACAGGCTAAGACCCAATTTCTCTTTGTCTGCCTAGTGCAAGGCCAAAGAGAACATTTTCCTCTTTACCTAACTTCCTTCCTGCTTTCCTTTCACTAAGATTTTCCGTTATCTATGTTTTTCAAAGGGCTCACTCCCAGCTTTTCCCTTTTGTATATATTTCTTTCATGTTCCTGGTTTAGCATTAAAATCTCAGCCTTTAATTCAAAACACTTTTGTGTTCAATTCTATACCATCCATCCTAATGCTAATATATCACCACTTCAAGTGTTTCTTTTTTTGTCTACTGGCAGTTGCTCTTTCCTTCTTGAATATTCTGTGTATTTTAATATGCTAAAGCATGCTTTATCCAGCATGCTTGTGTGTGTGCACTGTTTCTAGTAGTATAAGAACTATCCATGTACACTTCCTCTGATATTCTGCTAGAACTGGAAATCATCAGTACACTGCCATGTCCCACACTGATAGGATGGTTTGTTTTTATCTTCATATCATATAGGATGGAACTGGCATAGGTCAGTGTACTTTATGGGATTTTATAACCATTGGATAGGAATATATGAGAGCATATATTTCATTTCATCTAACTTAATTATTGCACCTGTCTATCTCTGCCCCTTAGGGATCACACAAATTCTTCTACAGTATGTTAAATCATATGAAATGTGATCCTCAATTTTGTATAACATATATAAGCAATCTGGAGTTTGATTATCATGTATTTCTAAATAGAAAAGTTTTTATATATATTAATATATTTAGATATTAAATGTCTATATATCTATATATTTATATTTACATGCTTTTGGGTCTATTTTAATATGTTGATATTTATTATATTTAGAAAACTTCTTTTCTAATGATAGCACTTAAAACTCAAATTATACCCATATTAATTTTAATATTACATCTTATGTTTGTTTAAACAGGCTATATTCTTTTCTGTTTTTAATCTAATTTTGAACTATGAAAAATTACAAGTTAACCAGATGTTTATATTGGGACTAAAAGTGGGTAAAACAATTCTGCATGAATCTTTAAAGCATATCATATGCTTTAAAGATTCATGCAGAATTGTTTATAATAGTTATATCATATGCTTTATGTTTGTAATAGTTATATCATATGCTTGAAAGATTATTTATTAAGTCACTTGACTGCCAGAAATAATTACATAATATTTTAATTAAAGTAAGTATTTTTAAAACTTCTCAACTTTTGTTTAAATAAAGCAATATGTGAATATTGTTTATTTTTTCATTTTAAGCAAACATAATAATATCTAATGTATCTTATCATTGCCAAATTATTGAATGATATTTTTTAATTGTACTTGATAGAAATAAATCACAGTCACAAAATGTTTCTTAAAATTCTGTTTCAATCTACACATATCAAAACTTTATAAAATGAATATAATTATGTTGACATTTTCTATTGCAATTGTATAATTTGTAGAATTGTATAACTTGTACAATTGATCACATAATTCTATCAAAAATAAACTTTCAGTTTTTTAAATAAACCTAAATACATGCTTTCTCCCATTTTAGCTGTTATACTTTAATTTTCCCTTCTATAAATTTAAAAGGTACTATATACTATATCATAAATATAAGTGATTATGAGAGGAGCTCTAATGATTTCAACTTTTTTTTTTTTCATTTTATTTACAATTTATTTTTTTTTCTTTTTTTTTTATTGAATCATAGCTGTGTACATTAGTTCAACCATGGGGTACAGTGTGAGGCTTCACATGCAATCTGAGATATTTTATCAACCTGATTGACATACCATTCATCATATTTTCTCGTTTACTATATGAAAACATTTTTGATCCTTGTTTAGAAGTTTTCTCGTGACCCTTCGAATATGCACCACACATGTGA
>CAUYON010156674.1:0-24654 GCA_963573935.1 Arctocebus calabarensis
CCAAGTTCTAGGATCACAGACATGAGCCATGAAATTATTTTCTTAATATCTTTTTTTTCTTTTTCTTTCTGTTTTTTTTTGTTTGTTTGAGACGGAGTCTTATTTTGTTGCCCCTGGGTAGAGTGCTGTGGTGATAAGTGATAGCAACCTCAAACTCTTTTTTTTTTTTTTTTGCAGTTTCTGGCCAGGGCTGGGTTTGAACCTGCCACCTCTGGCATATGGGGCTGGCACCCTACTCCTTTGAGCCACAGGCGCCACCCACCTCTCCTTGGTGGTTTTGATTGTGCCTGTATGATAGTTTCACTATTTGCAGTTGTAATAGTTTTATTTTTGGTAGTATAAAATAGCTTTCTTTTGGACAGCACCTGTAGCTCAGTGAGTAGGGCGCCGGCCCCATGTGCCGAAGATGGGGGTTCAAACCCAGCCTTGGCCAAACTGCAAAACAAAAAAATAGCCAGGCGTTGTGGCGGGCGCCTGCAGTCCCAGCTACTTGGGAGGCTGAGGCAAGAGAATCACCTAAGCCCAGGAGTTGGAGGTCGCTGTGAACTGTGTGACGCCACGGCACTCTATGGAGGGCGATAAAGCGAGACTCTGTCTCTACAAAAAAAAAAAAAAGTTAAGCTGGTATAAATATAAATTAAAGTATTTTAAGATCTTAAATGTAATCCCCATAGTAACCACAAAGAAAATAGCTAAAGAATATACAGAAAAAGAAATGGGAAGTTTAGGCTCGGTGCCTGTGGCTCAACGGGCTAAGGCGCCAGCCACGTACACCTGAGCTGGTGGGTACGAATCCAACCTGGGCCCGCCAAACAACAAAGACGGTTGCAACCAAAAAATGGCCAGGCATAGTGGCGGGCGCCAGCTACTTGGGAGGCGGAGGCAGGAGACTCGCTTGAGCCCAGGAATTGGAGGTTGCTGTCAGCTGTGATGCTACAGCACTCTGTCCAGGGTGACAGCTTGAGGCTCTGTCTCAAAAAAAAAATTTAAAAATTGAGTAGAGGAACAAACTGCTTTGTTATAATCCTAATAATCCTTTGCATTCTCACAGAACTAGGAAAGCTTACAATGTGTTTTTATATGCATTGCCATTTGTTCCTCACACATGCCTAAGAAATGGGAGGAACTGATACTTCTATTCCCATTTGACAGAAAGGAAAATCTGTGCTGTAGAAAAGCTCACTGATTTGCTCCAAGTCATGTAGTAAATAAATAAAACTCAAACTCAGTGTCTAGGGCGGCTCCTGTGGCTCAGCGAGTCGGGCGCCGGCCCCATATACCGAAGGTGGCGGGTTCAAGCCCGGCCTCGGCCGAACTGCAAAACAAAAAAAATAGCCGGGCGCTATGGCGGGCGCCTGTAGTCCCAGCTACTCGGGAGGCTGAGGCCAGAGAATCACTTAAGCCCAAGAGCTGGAGGTTGCTGTGAGCAGTGTGACACCACGGCACTCTACCCAGGGCGATAAAGTGAGACTCTGTCTCTACAAAAAAAAAAAAACAACTCAGGTTGGCTCGACGCCTGTGGCTCAATGGCCTAAGGCGCCAGCCATGTACACCTGAGCTGGAGGGTTCGAATCCAGCCCGGGCCCACCAAGCAACAATGAGGGCTGCAACCAAAAAATGGCCAGGCGTTGTGGCGGGCGCCTGTAGTCCCAGCTACTTGGGAGGCAGAGGCAGGAGATTTGCTTGAGCCCAGGAACTGGAGGTTACTGTGAGCTGTAACGCCACGGCACTCTATCCAGGGTGACAGGTTGAGGCTCTGTCTCAAAAAAAAAACTCTCAGGTTGCCAGAAGTGGTGGTTCATGCTTATAATCCCAGCACTTTGAGAGGCTGAGGCAGGAGGATTCCTTGAGCCCAGGAGTTTGATACCAGCCTGGGCAATATTGCGAAACCCTCACCTCTACCAAAAAAAAAAAAAAAAAATTTAGTCAGGCAAAATGATGTATGCCTGTGATCCCAGCCTCTCAGGAGGCTCAGGAAGATTGTTTGAGCCCAGTTATTGGAGGTTACAGTAAGCTATGATCGGACCACTGCCTGGGTGACAGAGCTAGACCCTACCTCTTAAAAATATAACAACAATTTAAAAAAGCAAAAACCTCTCAGGTTTAACTACTTCTACAGATTTTTATTTCCTTATGAAGTCTCTTGTGCCACATAATTTGTTAGGGGCCTAAATTCTCCCTCCCCCTTCCCACCCAGAACAAAAGGCCTATCTGGCCCCACCGCCTTCTTCCTGCTATACCCAGTGTAAAAACAAGCCAACCACTCTCAGTGCAGCCACCATCTTTGCCCAGGCGATCTCTGTCCCCTTTCATTAAACTTGGCCTGAACCTGTGCTGGTCTCTCTGGTCTCTCCTGCCGAACCCCTTTCAAAACCTATATTAAATAAACATGTATCCTTTTCCCTTGTTAAGCTGTCTTTTGTTATGGTGGCCCCAGCCAATGAACTAAGATAGGTAGAAGGTAAAGATATTTTTCCCTCTTACAAGACAATTGTCTATGCATCACAACAACATAGGAAAAGCTGGTTGGTCCGGGCAACATCTTGTCCTTTCTCTACTTTATAGACTCTTTGAATCTTGTAAAAGCTTTGTTTCCTGGCACTAGGAAACTGAGCCAAATGTATGAGCTTCTCAGTGCCTGTGTAGGAGTTTATGGATGACTTCTTAGTGCTTGGATGTTATATCACATTATATACTTTCTGTCCTGGGTATTACCTTTTCCTACCTTTTTAATTTCCCTCTGCCCCATTTCTTCATCGATATTGTTGTGTTTTTTTTGTAGAGATACAGTCTTATTTTATTGCCCTTGGTAGAGTGCTGTGGCATCACACAGCTCACAGCAATCTCTAGCTCCTGGGCTTAGGCGAGTCTCCTGCCTAAACCTCCCAAGTAGCTGGGACAACAGGTGCCTGCCACAACGCTTGGCTATTTTTTGTTGCAGTTTGGCTGGTGCCGGGTTTGAACCCACTACCCCTCGGTATATGGGGCCGGCACCCTACTCACTGGGCCACAGGCGCCGCCCGATATTGGTATGTTTTTAATTGTTATATTTCATATATTTCTGTAAACTACCTCGAATCCTTTTTTTTTTTTTTTTGAATGAAGGGTACTTTCCTTTTGGAACATGTAATTTGCTAAACTTTGCATGATTCAAATCAGCATTCTAAAGTGTTCTATGAGGTTTCTGATTACACCTTATCTATACCTGGGTCCTCAATACTAACACCAAACTCTACAGTCACAACTCTGGACTGACCATGACAACCCCAGACCCCTATAAAGTCAATCTTCTCTAGACCAAGCTACTGTGTTTTGGGCTAGTAAAAGAAGTTGTTAAGACCTGAACTCTAGACATGGTTAATTTATTCATTTATTTGAATAAGTAAAACCTCCATAGTTGACCACCTCCTTAAGTTGATCTAATTCTCATAGACCAGACATGGACTGAATGGAAGTTCCTTATGTTGACCTCCTCTGTATGTTGACCAGTTTGTTATATTATTTGTATTTAGTTTCCTACAGACCAGGCTTCTAGTTAAGTTTTGAGGAGACAATTTTTTTTTTTTTTTGTAGAGACAGAGTCTCACTTTATCGCCCTTGGTAGAGTGCCATGGTGTCACACAGCTCACAGCAACCTCCAACTCCTGGACTTAGGTGATTCTCCTGCCTCAGCCTCCCGAGTAGCTGGGACTACAGGTGCCCACCACAATGCCAGGCTATTTTTTTGTTGCAGTTTGGCCCAGGCAGGGTTCGAACCTGCTACCTTCGGTATATGGGGCCAGAGCCCTACCCACTGAGCCACAAGCGCTGCCCTTGAGGAGACAATGATAAACAAGAAATGGATAAGGCCTGTTCCCTTGTAGAATTTATGATCTTGAAGTGAAGCTAGACATTAATGAAGTAATGACATAAATGTAATTATACATAATTAGAATTGATGATGGGTGGGTAGAGCTTTGGGATCACATGTTGAGGGATCATAACTTTTCTTGAAAGTCAGAGAAGACTTCTTTGAGTTGAGATTTGCAGGATAGTTACAAGTTTAGGTGAGGATGGGGAGAGGCAAGAAGCATTTTGGGATGTGTGAGTGGCATGTACAAAAGCCACGTGGCAGGAGGAGCATAATGCAACAGAGGAACCCAAAGAAGAGCCTTGAGACCAAATGCAGGACATTGAGGGACAGTGGCTCTAACTGAGGCTGGGACAGCAGACAGGTAGGATGCTGGTGAGTAACCGGGTGAGCTATGATAAATGACACAATCTTTCCACGTCTGTTTTCTAGGGTACAAAACTCTGATCTTAAACCACCTACTGAGCTACCATTAAAGTTACAAACAAATTTAAGCTACACTTTGTCTAGGGCCCAACATATTGGAAATTTCCGCTTACTCAAGAGGAAAACTATAGAAAAAGGGCCTTTGGGAATTTATTTTTATTTATTTATTTTTTTTTTATTGAGACAGAGCCTCAAGCTGTCACCCTGGATAGAGTGCTGTGGCATCACAGCTCACAGCAACCTCCAATTCCTCGGCTCAAGCGAGTCTCTTGCCTCCGCCTCCTGAGTAGCTGGGATTACAGGCGCCTGCCACAATGCCCCGCCATTTTTTGGTTGCAGCCGTCATTGTTGTTTGGCGGGCCTGGGCTGGATTCGAACCCGCCAGCTTAGGTGTACGTGGCTGGCGCCTTAGCCAGTTGAGCCACAGGCGCCGAGCTAGGCCTTTGGGAATTTAAAAAAGAAAATCAAATTATGCATCTCAGGTGTAAACAATCTTAAAATTTTTTATTTTTTTTGAGAGAGAGTCTCACTTTGTCGCTGTTGGCAGTGCTGTAGTGTCATAGCTCACAGCAACTTCAAACTCTTGGGCTGAAGCGATCCTCTTGACTCAACCTCCCAAGTAGCTGGGACTACAGGCACCCACCACAACACCCAGCTACTTCTAGAGACCGAGCCTCACTCTGGTTCAGGGCGGTCTTGAACTGGTGAGTTTAGGCAATCCACTTGCCTCAGCCTCCCAGAGTGCTGGGATTACAGGCATGAGCCACCAAACCCAGCCTTTTTTTTTTTTTCCTTTAGAAATCAGGAAATGAGGGACCAGAGAAATCAGCTAAGTTACTGAAGGTCATATAGTCAGAAAATTATATGGCTGGGAATTAAATTCAGATAGTCATCTCCAAATCCATACAAATAACACTCACCACAGGGGTCTCAACAAACCTGAGTGTGGCCCAGATTTGCCTATCAGACCTGGCAGCAACTGTAAAGATGAGGAGGGGAGGGATTTACCAATCCTCATTCATCAACACGCCCAAAACGCGCCACAAAAGGAATCTTTTCTTTCAAGGAAACACCATCACTTCTGCTATCAACCCAGTCACATAAGGCAGGGTAGAAATTAATTTACCTATCAAAGAAACTACCTGAGAAAGTCTCCAGCTTAAAAGAAGAAAGTAAAACAGATAAACTCGTCTGCTTAGAGTGCTAAAAGATTCTGCTTCCACAGATGGCCTTGACGGGGTGGGTTCTGTGAAACCTGTAACACGATAAAGAGAAAGGAAATGTCACCAGACTTTCATTTCTGCAGAATCTTATCTGAGTCTGCAAAGAGGAAGAATGTAACAGGGTACCAGCTGTCAATACGTCTGTTTTGAAAAGAAAACCACCTTTGGAACAAAATGAGACCACACTGGGATGGAATAGAATGTTCTAGACACCAAGTCCTAACTTGGTGTGAGATTAGTAAGAAGCAACCCCTCCTCCCCATGCTGCTGAGTCAATGGGCTGGATCTATTTGCAGTTCTCAACTTGTCCTGAGATGCTCTAAATCTCTTGCCAAAATGAATCAGCGCAGCATCTGTGGGTACCGATTAAGAGCTCTGCATTACCTAGGAAGAGAGCAGCAGTGAGCGTCTGGATAAAGTGAAGAAAATTAGCCAACTCTCTAGTCATGAAGCCAGATTATTTGTTAACAGTAGGAAACGGAAAGACCTACTCCGGTTGGCCCAACTCCACATTCTCTGGGCGACTACGTGTCTTTTTCTACTTCTGCCAGTCCCAAGCAGGACACTGGTCTGAGAATCAAGGTTTCCTTCTAGATATCTTTGCCTGGTGCCTGAATTCTGCTACCCAGACCTCCTGCTGAGGTGTGCTCTCACCTCCTCACCATTCTTTTGGGTCACTGATTTTTCCTGTCCTTTGCTTTTCGTGATCTTTTTGAGTCCTGTTTTTCCATGCTTGCTGGCCCACTGTCTAGCTGATATATCACTTGCAGCTACCCTTACCTACTGCATGTTTTAAAACCTCTTTTTGCAAACACCCCCACTGTTCACAATCCCAGAACCAACATTTATTTAGAGCTTGAGTGGAATGATAAAGAGAAAATGCCTTTTTGGAAAGAGGAAATGCAGGATTAGAGGCCAGACTAATTTTCTTTTTTTAAATTTCAGATTAGTACCAGGGTACAATTAGGTTACATTGTTTGCATGATGAGGTAAGGTCCCTGTTCTAGCTGTGTCCCACACCCAGGAGGTGTCCCATATACCCTAACTGGAAGCACACCAAACACCTTCCCTTCTCCCCTCTCTTCCCCCTTTCTCCTCCTCAACTTGAATTGAATGTAGTTTTCCCCTTGTGTGGGCATGTATGTCTACTAGCTTCTTATTAATTGAGTATATTGAATGCTTCCTTTTCCATTCTTGTGATACTTTATTAAGAAGAATGTGTTTCAGCTCCATCCAGGTTAATACGAAAGATGTAAAGTCTCGGCTCAGCGCCTGTGGCTCAGCAGGCTAAGGCGCCAGCCATGTACACCTGAGCTGGCGGGTTCGAATCCAGCCCGGGCCCGCCAAATAACAATGATGGCTGTAACCAAAAAATGGCTGGGCATTGTGGCGGGTGCTGTAGTCCCAGCTACTTGGGAGGCTGAGGCAGGAGACTCGCTTGAGCCCAAGAATTGGAGGTTGCTGTGAGTTGTGGTACCACAGCACTCTATCCAGGGTGACAGCTTGAGGCTCTGTTTCAAAAAAAAAAAAAAAGAAAGATGTAAAGTCTCCTTTGTTTAGCTTAACCTTTTTTTTTCATTTATTGTTTTGGGTACGTGAATGCCTTTATGGGGTACAATGTGCTAATTTTATATACCATTTGGAATGCTTATATCAAACTGGTTAACATAGCCTTCACCTCACTTACTTAATTATTGTGTTAAGACCTTTATTCTACTTCTACTCCTTGAGAAGACCCAAATCTCAGGAAGGCAATAAGACAGAATGTAAAGTGAAAAATATCCACAAATAGAAACCTTTTATGGGCGGTGCCTGTGGCTCAAGGACTAGGGCGCCGGCCCCATATACTGGGGGTGGTGGGTTCAAGCCTGGCCCTGGCCAAAACTGCAAAAAAAAAAAAAAGAAGAAGAAAAAGAAAACCTTTTTTTGTTGTTAATACTGATAACAAAATAGTAATTATCAGAGAAGAATTTAAAATCTTAAGAACTGGCTCGGCGCCTGTGGCTCAAGTGGCTAAAGCGCCAGCCACATACATCTGAGCTGACAGGTTCGAATCCAGCCCAGGCTCACCAAACAACAATGACGGCTGCAACCAAAAAATAGCCGAGTATTGTGGTGGGCGCCTGTAGTCCCAGCTACTTGGGAGGCAGGAGAATTGTTAGAGCCCAGGAGTTGAAGGTTGCTGTGAGCTGTGATGCCACATAACTCTATCCAGGGCAATAGCTTGAGTCTCTGTCTCAAAAAATAGATAAATAATAAAATAAATTATTAAGAACCCTGATAGTTTATTCTTAATAATATTTGATATTTCATATTATGAGAATTTAGTTCCTTTAAACTAAATGCTTTTTTTTTTGAGACAGAGCTTTCAGCTGTCACCCTAGATAGAGTGCTGTGCCATCACAGCTCACAGCAACCTCCAATTCCTGGGCTCAAGCGAGTCTCCTGCCTCCGCCTCCCAAGTAGCTGGGACTTCAGGCGTCTGCCATAACGCCTGGCCATTTTTTTTGGTTGTAGTCGTCATTGTTGCTTGGCAGGCCCGGGCTGGATTCGAACTCGCCAGCTTAGGTGTACATGGCTGGTGCCTTAGCCCGTTGAGCCACAGGCCCCGAGCCTTTTTTTTTTGAGAAAGAATCTTAAGCTGTCACCCTGGGTAGAGTGCTGTAGTGTCATAGCTCACAGCAACCTCAAACTCTTGGGCTGAAGCGATTCTGTTGCCTTAGCCTCCCAAGTAGCTGGGACTACAAGCACCTGCCACAACACCCGGCTATTTTTTCGTTGTAGTTGTCATTGTTGTTTGGCAGGCCTGGGCTGGATTTGAACCCACCTACTCTGGTGTATGTGACTAGCTACAGGTTCAGAGCCTGAGCTAAATGCTTTTAGCTTATTATCACATTTTGAAAACATGAATTTAGATTTTTAGTGGATAAAATAATTTAACATTTTATAACTTTTATAATATAGAATTTATTTTTAGTGTCCCAAATTTGGAAACCAGTATTTAATTTAAAATCTAATTGAATTGTGCCATTTTCATAGTGTCACACTGGCTCCTTTTGAAAGGTTTAATTCTAGGTCATAGGAATTTAAGAGAGTTAATTCTTAAGGTATGCATACAGCAAGTAGCTCCATACCAACAACATGTTTTCTCTATAAATAAATAACTCTCATCTCTTCAAAAATTATGAATTATCTGAGTCTTGAGGTGTACAGCTGGAATTTTCCTTGGAATCAGAAAGACAAATCCAATCAGTTCTATATTTGCCAGAATAGTAGAACATCTGTTTATTATAGAGGCCAGGCACAGAGACTCACACCTGTAATCCTAGTACTCTGGAAGGCTGAGGTGGGTGGATTTCCTGAGCTTAGGAGTTAGAGACCAACCTGAGTAAGAGTGATACCTCATCTCTAAAAAAAAAAAAAATTAACTGGGCATTATGGTGGGCACATGTACTCCCAGCTACTCCAGAGGCTGAGGCAAGAGAATCACTTGAGTCCAAGAGTTTGGGGTTGCTGTGAGCTATGACACCATGCCACTCACCCAGGGAGATTGAGTGAGACTCTGTCTCAAAAAAAAAAGTGAATAGAGCAAGGTTGAAAAAATACGTAGGGATTCACATAGCCCATGATAGCATATTGGCTGTGCACCTTCACAGCGTGACCTTGAACAAGTTACTCAACCTCTTCCCATCTGAGAAAGATTTTTGACTAACCACAGTCCCATGGTCTATGACCTTTAGCTCTCTCCCTGAGTCCTCATTCTTATAACTAGAGCTTTCTCTTGGTCCTTATTGTGAAATGAAACTTCCAGTAGTCCACACAGCACAGTTACCTCTAGGACTGGAGCTCTACCCTGCACATAGATGGTGCTTACAGACTCTGACAGTCTCTGTTTAGACTTCCCAGTTACCGCCTCCAACCTGCTGGTTTGTGTAGTAGTGTCTCTATCTGAACGACCTTATTTCGTGTCAACTTGACTCTATCCAGCCTTATGCCACCATTGGCAACTGTCTATGCTGCCTTATGCCACCACTGACAACTGCTGTCATGAAGTATAGCCTGATACTCTGAATATTTTGAACAGTTGGTGAGTCAGCATCGTCAAGTTCCAGTCCTGTCCCAGAGAATATGTTCAGAACTAGTGCTGTCCTCCTCTATGATATTAGCAGGCCATACTCAGCCTTCTCCTGAGTTGTTAGATATGTGATTTTGTTTTGTATGATTCTACAGCATCAAGAAAGTGTTAGATTATGTTCAGTACAATCTGTTTCATAAGACAGAAACATGGGTGACATAGTTCAAAAAATTTTCTATTAATGTAACAATGCTCAAAAGTTGTGTAAGAGTTGGTGCTTAGGCCAGGCATTGGGGCCCACGCCTGTAATTCTAGCACTCTGGGAAGCCAAGGCAGGCTCAACACCTGAGCTCAGGAGTTCAAGACCAGCCTGAGCATGAGTGAGACTATGTCTCTAAAAGTAACTGGGCATTGTGGCAGGCGCCTGTAGTCCCAGCTACTTGGGAGACGAAGGCAGGAGACTCACTTGAGCCCAGGAGTAGGAGGTTGCTATGAGCTGTGATGCCACAGCACTCTACCCAGAGTGACAGCTTGAGGCTCTGTCTCAAAAAAAATAAAAATAGCTGGGTGTTGTGGAGGGTGCCTGTAGTCCCAACTACTTGGGAGGCTGAGGCAAGAGAATGGATTAAGTCCAAGAATTAGAGGTTGCTGTGAGCTGTGACGGCACAGCACTCTACCCAGGTTAAGGCAGGAGGATCACATTAGCCCAGCAACTCAAGACGGAAGTGAGCTATGATGATGCCAGTGCACTCTAGCCTGGGAGACAGAGCAAGACCCTGTCACAAAAAGAAAGATGGAAGGATGGAAGAAAGGAAGGAGGAAGGAAGGGAGGGAGGGAGGGATGGAAGGAAAGAAAGTAAGGAAGAAGGGGGTAGGGAGAGAGGGAGGAAGAAGAGAGTAAGAGAGAGAGAAGAAGGAAGGCAGGAAAGGAGGTTAGGAAGGAGTGGGGGAGGGAGAGAGGCAGGAAGGAAGGGATGGAGGGAGGAAAATCTGTATGGAAAACCTCGTTCTTCTGTATCTAAAAAATGAATTTTTTCCTAAAACCTTTTGAGAAGGTTGGTTGAAGATGCTAGATGCTGGCTCTCCATGAATTTGTTTGATAACAGCAGCAATCATATACATCTTATAGCTTGGCATTTTAGAATCTGTTTTGGACCTTTCATGTGTGTTCAGTGCTTTATTCTGTGCTAAGCATTCACCTCATTTAATCCTCATATAGTTAATGAACCTGTCACTGATGATGAAATGGAGGGATAGAGATTTTAAGTAACTAGCCTGAGGTCACTCAGCTAGAAAGTGGCAGACCTACACAAACAGTTTATCTGGCTCCAGTGCTTCGTGCACTTCTAACCACTATATGGACAAAAAAAAAAAAAAGTAAAAAAAAATCAGGAAAAGACAGGGAATATGGTCCACTAAAAGTTTGGAACCCTTTATATTCTATTTTCTGAATTCATTAGCTCTGACTGGATCTTACTAGGAGTAATCAGCAAGGAAACATCTGGGCCCTCTAAGATCTTTGCTATCCTCTGAGAAAATCGATGTTTCCTGGATTTGGATGGTTATTCTTGTGCTCAAGAGAACTAGGGAATGTCATTGGAAGGAAGAAAATACTACAAATCACCCAGTGAATAGGGCTGTGCCAGTCCCACCAGGTCATCTTGCTGCATATGTCCCTATGCAATTTTCCTCTTCTATGGAGAATAAGGCATATTCTTTTTTTTTTTTGTGAGACAGAGTCTCTCTATGCTGCCCTTGGTAGAGTGCTGTGGCATCACAGCTCACAGCAACCTCAAACTCTTGGGCTTAAGCAATTCTCTTGCCTCAGCCTCCCAAGTAGCTATGACCACAGGCACCTGCCACAACACCCAGCTATTTTTGTTGTTGTTGTCATTGTTGTTTAGCAGGCCTGGGCCGGGTTCAAACCTGCCAGCCTTAGTGTATGTGGCTGGCACCCTAACCACTAAGCCACAGGCGCCGAGCCCAAGGCATATTCCTTTTTTTTTTGAGACAGGACCTCAAGTTGTCACCCTGGAGAGAGTGCTGTGGCATCACAGCTCACAGCAACCTCCAATTCCTGGGCTCCAAGTCTCTTGGAGCCTCCCAAGTAGCTGGGACTACAGGTGCCCGCCACAATGCCCGGCCATTTTTTTTTTGTTTGTAGCCGTCATTGTTGTTTGGCGGGCCCAGGCTGGATTCGAACCCGCCAGCTCAGGTGTACGTGGCTGGCGCCTTAGCCCGCTGAGCCACAGGCGCCGAGCCCCAAGGCATATTCTTATATGCAAAATTAAAGAGAGTGGTGAAACCACATTGTAAAATGCTTCTTTAATATCATGACATTGACAGTACATGCAAAATTCCTGCTACTATTGCCAGAGGCTGAAAATATTACCAGATGGTCTCAGAACAAGTTCCTATCCCTCTGAAGACAATAACCCACCATATTAAGGTAATTCCTTCAATGACTTCCATGTGACAGGTTTCATATGATTTTTGCCACAGTCATTGTGAATTCTCAATGTAAGGCTTATTTAGCGCAGTATTTTCATTAGGAAGAACGCCATATTTTCCAGGATTATAGCACTATGCCTTGAGTCAGACGAATTCTTAGCATCAAATTATTATAGGTTGTTTCTTTTCTTTTTTTCTTTTTTTTTTTTTTTGAGACAGAGCCTCAAGCTGTCACCCTGGTAGCAACCTCTAATTCCTGGGCTCAAGCAAGTCTCCTGCCTCCGCCTCCCAAGTAGCTGGGACTACAGGCGCCCGCCATAACGCCTGGCCATTTTTTACTTGCAGCCGTCATTGTTGTTGTTTGGTGGGCCCGGGTTGGATTCGAACCCGCCAGCTCAGGTGTACGTGGCTGGTGCCTTAGCCTGTTGAGCCATAGGTGCTGAGCCGGTTGTTTATTTTCTTAAAGAGTGATTCCAAAAAGCTACCATTTCTTCAGGGAATGTACTAATAAGAATAAAGAGCAAAATAAAGATTGTCTTTCATGATTGCTTCAAATTTTGAATTTCTGCTTTCAAGTTAAAAACATTTTAAAATCTATTTTTATGCTTTGTATTCTCCTGGCAACTTCATCTATTCATTCATTCTTTTAAACAAATATTTATGAATTATCTTCTATATGTCAAGTACCATGCCAGGTTTTGGGGACAGAACAATGAATTGGAATTTTATTTTCAAATTTTGTTTTTTTGGACACACTTTCATTTTGTTGCCCTTGGTAGAATACCATGGTGTTACAACTCACAGCAACCTCAAACTTTAGGACTCAAGTGGTCCTCTTACCTCAGCCTCCTGAGTAGCTGGGACTATAGGCACCCACCAAAATGCATGGCTATTTTTAGAGATGAGGTCTCCATATTGCTGAGGCTGGTTTTGAACTCCCGAGCTTAGGCAATCCACCTACCTTGACCTCCCAGAATGCTAGGATTACACGAGTGAGCCACTATGCCCGGCCAACCTTCAAATTCTAATCATTCTTTTTTTGAGACAGAGTCTTATTCTGTCACTTCAGGTAGAGTGCTGTAGCATCATAGCTTACAGCAACTTTAAACTCCTGAGTTGGAGCAATCTTTTTTTTTTTTTTTTAAAACAGTCTTCACTTGTCACCCTCAGTAGAGCGCTATAAAGTCATAGCTCACAGCAACTTAAACTCTTGGGCTCAAGCGATCCTCTTGTTTCAGCCTCCCAAGTAGCTGGGACTACAGGTGCCTACCACAACACCCAGCTATTTTTAGAGATGTGATCTCATTCTCGCTTAGGCTGGTCTCAAACTCCTGAGCTCAGGCAATCCACCCAACTTGGCCTCCCAGAGTGCTAGGATTACAAGTATGAGTCACCATACCTGGCCATTCTTTTTTAAAATATTGCATTCACATTAAAAGAAGATATAAGGCTGGGCACAGTGGCTCAGACCTATAACCCTAGCACTTTGGGAGGCTGAGGCAGGAGGATGGCTTGAGCCCAGGGGTTCAAGGCTGCAGTGAGCTATAATCATGCCACTCCACTTGACCTGATGGGGTGAGAGAGAGACCTTGTCTCTAACAGCAAGGTCTCTGATAGAGACCTTGTCTTTATCAGCCTCCCAAATAGCTGGGACTACAGGTCCCATAACGCCAGCTACTTTTTTTCTTTTTTTTTTTTGTGGAGACAGAATCTCACTCTATCACCCTTGGTAGAGTGCTGTGGAGTCACAGCTCACAGCAACCTCCAGCTCTTGGGCTTGCGATTCTCTTGCCTCAGCCTCCCAAGTAGCTGGGACGACAGGCGACTGCCACAGTGCCCGGCTAATTTTTGATGCAGTTCGGTCAGGGCCGGGTTTGAACCAGCAGCCCTTGGTATATGGGGTCGGCGCCCTACTCGCTGAGCCACAGGCGCCACCCAACGCCCAGCCATTTTTCTGTTGCAGTTTGGCTGGGGCCGGGTTTGAATCCACCACCCTCGGTATATGGGGCCAGCGCCCTACTCACTGAGCCACAGGTGCCGCCCACATTTGGCTTTCTTTATGATAAATTTCTTTTTTTTTTTTTGCAGTTTTTGGCCAGGGCTGGGTTTGAACCCACCACCTCCAGCATATGGGACCAGCGCCCTACTCACTGAGCTACAGGCACTGCCCTATGATAAATTTCTTGTGTTCTGTTCTCTGAAGAGCATTTTATAACATTTTGGACACAATAGATTCATATTTGGTTGTGGTATTAGTAGAATATTAAAGAACCATTGGATTTTTATTTTAATGTACAACATGCCTTTCTTGTAGATAATATGTATATATATATATATATATATAAAGAGCCCTGTCTCTCATTTCAGTCTATGTTCTCATGACTAAATCAATAGATTTCATTTTTTGTGGGGTGTGAATTCAGTCTCCACCTTGCCTCATCATTACCCTGCACCATCTAGTGGCATAAGAAGGTGAACATAGGCTATACAGAAAAAAGAAAGAATTCATTTGTATGTTGTTATCTGGAGAATTTCAGGTAAAACATGGGTACTTTTTAGTGAAATCAATAATCCAGAGCCCAATCACCCTCTATTCTCTTCACCTGTCCCTTTCTTGCTCCTCATTTTGCAGCTCCAAAGCAGTTCTTGTTTGAGTCTATTTTCTCAAATCACATGCTATGATTTTTAACTGGTCACAAAATCAAATGCCTACAGGGGCTAGATAGGAAAGATAAATAAATGCTGGGGAAAGAGGGCAGTAAAACTCTGGAAGGATAGGGACTGTGGCAAGCTGTGGAACACATACCCTACACAGAGGGGGTCACACCAGCCCACTGATGATCTGTTAATAGGAGTTTGGTCAGCTGTAGCCCAGCATTGTGGCGGCCACCTGTCGTCCCAGCTACTTGGGATGCTGAGGCAAGAGAATGGCTTAAGCCCAGGAGTTTGAGGTTTCTGTGAGCTATGACTTCACAGCACTCCTCTGAGAGTGACAAAGTGAGACTCCGCCTCAAAAAAAGAAAAAAAGGCTCGGCGCCTGTGGCTCAACAGGCTAAGGCGCCAGCCACGTATACCTGAGCTGGCGGGTTCGAATCCAGCCCAGGCCTGCCAAACAACAATGACTGCTGCAACCAAAAAATGGCCTGGCGTTGTGGTAGGCGCCTGTAGTCCCAGCTACTTGGGAGGCAGAGGCAGGAGACTCGCTTGAGCCCAGGAATTGGAGGTTGCTGTGAGCTGTGATGCCACAGCACTCTACCCAGAGTGACAGCTTGAGGCGCTGTCTCAAAAAAAAAAAAAAAAAAGTTTGGTCAGCTGACCTAATTATCAAAACAGCCAGAAATCTGGATATTTATGTAAAGTGTCTCGATTTATAAATGTTAGACCAGCCAAACAAAACAGGTCTGCCCAGGGTTGCCATTAGTAACCTGTGCTCTCATTAGCAGTGAATTCAGGATACCTCACCACTTCATGACTGCTCCTTTTCAGTCTCCTTGCCTGGCTCATCCACTTCTCCTAAATTAAAGTTTGATTATCTTCAGGGCTCCATCCTTGGTCCCTTTTTCTCTCATTTCCTTGGTAATCTTATTCAGTGTCAGGGCTTTAAATATCTAAATGCTGACATCTTTTCAATATTTCTAGTTTGGACCATTCTCTTTAAACCTACACTCTGCCTAATCAAAATCTCCACTTCACCCCTGTAATCCTAGGACTCTGGGAGGCCGAGGAGGGAGGATCCCTTGAGATCAAGAGTTCCAGATCAGCCTATGCAAGAGTGAGACCCTGTCTCTCCTAAAATTAGAAAAATTAGTTGGGTGTTGAGGCAGTAGCACTTGTAGTCCCAGCTACTTGGGAGGCTGAGGCAAGGAAGCTCACTTGAACCCAAGAGTTTGAGGTTGCTGTTGAGTGATATTGATGCCACAACACTCTAGCCTGGGCAACACGGTGAGAGTCTCAAAAAAAAAAAAAAAGAAAAAGAAAGAAAGAAAGAAAAGAAAAAAACCCACTCCACTTCAATTTCTGATAGATACGTCAAATGTAACATGTCCAAAACTGGTCTTTTCCCTCAAACATTTTTCCCTCTACTTATAGCTTTCTCCATCTACTTTGCTCACCCCCATAACCTTTATTAGCTTTCTTATTGATAAGATGTTCTGATTGATTACATTTATTTATTGCCTGTTCCCCTCCCTCCCAAACCTCATAATATCCCCCAAGAGCAAGGATTTTTGGCTGTTTTGTTTACATATATATCCCAAACAACTTGAATAGTGTCTGGGTACTCAAAATTTATTGAATGAATGAAACCAGGAGAATCCATTCTCAGCTTACTCAGAAATTACTGAAGTCTCTTTAACTCAAACTAAAAATCACTTAATCTGAGTTTATCCGCAAGCAGTAAAATTCCACCAAGTAGCCAGGCTCAGTCATCTGTGCCTGTTTTACCAGCTACTGGAGATCCAGAGGTTCACTTGACCCCGAGTGTTTGAACCTAGGAAATACAGTGAGACTCAAAAACAGACAGAAAAAAACAAACAAACACTGAGGTTTGAGGTTAAAACCTGTGTCTGCGTGTTGGTTAGGGGAAGGGGCAGGCAGAAAGGTATCTCTTCAGAAACAAAGCGGCAGAAAAAGGATTATGTAAACACCATGGTTGAGAGTAAGGAAAGGTTTGCTTCCGTGGAAACCTCGGAGCAACAGGCCCAAATGAGTTCTAAATAGCCACCTAAACTTTGTTGGCATCACGTGAAAACGTGTGTACAAAGAAAAATTGCACCTTATTCCGTTACAAGTCAGGCTCTTTTTGCCTTATTTGGACCTCACTGTCAAAAGAAAGACACCACACCCTGAGTAGCTATGCCACGTCCCGGGTTCCCTGCCTTCAAGTCTGTATTTAATTCATTAATTTTTTTCCTTTGACTCAGGGTTTCTGGGTGGGGCCTTAAAAACGCCGAAACTGTCTTAAAAACAATATAAAAATAAAGTCAGAATTTTTAAAAAGTACATTTAACTAAGTTGAAGTTCGTGAAGGCGAACTGGATTGGGGGCGGGGGCCACACTGCCTTCAGCAGACAGCCCTGTCTGCTCGGCGCAGAACCCAGTGCTCGCGGGACCCGGAGGTCCCCTCTCCGGCTGCGGCAGCCGACCCCTCATCCCCAGACCACCCGCCACCGTAAGCGAGGAAGCCCATCCCCAGGTTTGGAGTCCCAAGCTTCCCTTGAATTTCGATACAATGCGCCCAGACACGTTGGGACTCGAGGAGCGAGTCCACAGGGAGCGTCAGTCCAGCCGGGGCCGGCGGGTGGGACGCGCGCCAGACGCAGCGCGGGCAGCCGGCAGCCGGTAGCCGGAGCGGGCGGCCAGATCCGTGCGGTCCCAGGGGTCGGTGCTCCGGCTAGCGCAACGCACGCTGCTCTCCGCGCCGACGGGGCGACACCCCTGCTTCCGCGCCGCCTCCGCCCTCCTCCGCGCGCCTCCCCTTTAAGCGCGAGGCGCAGTTGGATTTGTGTCGGCGGAGGCGAGGCGCGACTCCCCTTTTATGGCACAGTCGGCGGCACCCGCTCTGACAGCCGCGGCGGCCGGTGGAGCAGAGCAGGAGGCCGGGCCTCGCGCCGCCGTCCGCCGTCACTGCAGCTGGGCCGGGGGAAGCGCAGAGCGCGCCGCGGCGGGGGCGGGGGAGTGGGCGGGCCCGGCCGGGCAGGGGGCGGGGTGGCGGGCTGAGGCGGGGAGCCGGGCCGCCGGCGCTCGGGTCCGCCTCTGACTGCGGCGCAGCGGGGCGATGTGTGATTACCATGGCGAGGAGTCTCTGTCCGGGGGCCTGGCTAAGGAAACCCTATTATCTCCAGGTAGGCCGGCGGCGGCCCCGCAACCCGCTGCGGGCGCACCCGGCCGCGCGCCCTCCCGCGCCGCGCGGGACTCGCCCGCCGCCCTCCTCCCTCCCCGGGTCGGCGCCTGCCAGAACCCCGCCGCCCCCTGCCGTCCGGCACCTGGCGGCGCGCCCTCCGCGGCTGCCCCGGCGCCGCAGCCCCCTCGGCGGCGCTGCCCGCGCACCCCCACCGCGGGCCCCGCTCCTCCCGCGCCGCGGACGGCCCAGCTCCGGGGCCCAGGTCGTCCCGCCCGCTCTCGCTGTCCAGCCCCTGGCACCCCGGGAGCCCCAGACGTGACCCGGCTGCGACCCCGCGCTCCCGGCGCTGCCCGCAGCTTTTCGCCCCTCCAGTGGGAGCTTGGGTCGCGCCGCAGTCCTCTCCCCGGTATTCGGGGTGCTTTCCGTCCCCCCCGCTCCGGGCCCCCTGTGGGTCGGCAATTCTTGACTCTGTCTTGAGTCTTCAATCTGTGATAGGAAAGGTGTTGTGTCATTCCTCCATATTTTAGATAGAAAATTACGACCATTTGTCACGTCAGTGTTTCCCCAAACCCCCTCAGAGTGGCTTGCGCCTGGTGCTGAGCCCCTTGGTTCGGGCTTTCTGTCACATCCGAGGTTTAAATGGGAGGTAGGGATCGGAAACCCAAAGGAGGCGGACGGGTGTTTGCCATTTAAAAGGGAAGGGGATGGTGGCTGGTGTGCAGATCTCAAACACCCAGCGATGCCAGCGTAATTCTCAGTCATGTCGTGTGTACTGGTGGCGTGCTAATTTTTCATGATTTCCCCTTCTACCCTCTCTGTGCCACTGCCAGTTTGTGCCTTGGAACCCTACCTACTATTGCCTAAATGTACGGTTTGGTCACCAGGGGGACCTAGTAGACGCCAGAGTAGCTGAGCGCAAATCCATCACTCGGATGGAAAAACAAGTACAAATCAATGTCTCGCGTGGGTTAGCAGTGTTTGCATCAGGCAGCACTTAACATTAAATAACCTAAAGGTATTGGTAGATTGTTTAGGATCAGCTGGTGATTTTATAAATTATAAGAAAAGTTGAGAAGGAGCCATCGTGGGGCAAGTAAATCTTACATTCTGCTTGAAAACTGTATATGTGAATCATTACTCTGAAATGAGTGCTGTGTTCCAAATTGGAAGCACGATATTAAAGGGGTAGGAATAAAACTGAATGTCCTGCGTTTCAGTCGGAAGCCAGTAGTAATTGTGCCTTGGAGTAACAGTCTCAAAACCAGTCTAGAATTCAACACAGTCCAGGTACCTCTTTGTAACCCTTTATGTGAATTTAAAAACATCTTTTTTCCGGACTCCATCCCACAAAATGTTGCTAAGGATATTTAAAATGTTTTTACAAAAACTGCCTCTCTATACACTTTTTTAGATTTGATGGTAGACTTTATATTAAACATTGATTCTTTTGGCTATAAATGCCATCCACAGATATGGCTGTGACATTTTTTGGCACTGCAACACAAGAGCTTTCAGATCCGCGAAAATTAAGTTAAGGTAGTTTTATAAATACAGTTAGTTATGATTTCTTTAATGACAAACATTTGGCACTTCTGACTTTCTGAATTTGCACATCATTATCTATTACCAAATTAAGGTAAACTCAGGTTCTAAGGATTTCAAAAGGATTTGAGGGCATAGTGCTATTTTAGGAAGTTATTTCTGAATGAAATAATCAGTAGTTAGAAATTTTATTGGTTATGGTATTATATTTGAGATAAAAAATATTCTGGGAACTAGAATTCTAGGGGTTGGTGTTTTAAACATTGTCTTGTTGTTAATATTATCTTTATGAATTTTTGTATGTCCTTCATCTTATTGTTTTAACTTAACCAGTTTAAAAAAGGCCTTCAAATCATTCAAGTATCCTACCTTCTTTGTTCTCTATTGCAGAAGTGTCTCACCTTCTATTTTTTTTTTTTTTTTAAATAATTTTATTGAATCATAATTATGTACATTGGTGCAATCACAGGGCACGATTCATATACATTCAAAAATATTTTGATCATACTGTTACAGATATCCTTCATGGCATTTCCTTGATCACTTTATAAAGACATTAATACTCACCTTCTATTTTTTATACTTTCTCTACCACTAGATGCTACAAACTTAAAATTATTTTAGGCAAAGTCAAAATATTTTCAGCTGAGACTATTATACTGCTAGTTTCTCAGCCACTTAAGGTTGGATTAATACATACAGTACTCTTCCCTTTTTAAAAAAAATTTCTTGGGAATAAAATCATGTTCTTTCAGGAGCAGCATGAAGCATGAGGATAGAGCAGAGTCTGTTCCCATTTGGACATCTGATTTATCATGACTTTGAACAGTTCTTTTGGGTTTTGTAGTTTCCATATGATAAACTGGATATTATAATTCTTAGTTGAGTACATGACACAAATATATTTGCATAAGCTAGATGAAGTTAAGTATTTTGTGACACGTTTACTGCATTTCTACTAGAAAAGCATGTGAACTTACTTGATAAATGCATAAAGGTAAATATGTTGAATCCCTTCAGCTAAAAGTTCTAGGCTTCCCACTCCCCTCCTTTTATTTATTGAGCATTTATTGACTGAGGTGCATGTTATGACTTATTTTATTGATTCAGTTGTTTAGGGAGTACATATTTGTTGGATATCTGTCAGGTGCCACAAACTATGTGAAGTAGTGGGGACCCTGTGGGAGCTAAGCAAACATTTTTGTGATCTTCAAGGAGCTTAAAGTCTAGTTGAGGAAACTGGTAGTAATACAATAATCTCAGAAATATGTGGTGACAACAGTAACTGCTATGAAAGAAAAGGAGCAAAAGACTGCCTGAGAGAATAATTTCTCTCTTGTAAAAGTGTTTTACTATGGAAATTTTAATATGAATAAGATAGAAAAGAGTAATGAACTCTTACGAGCCCATCACCTGCCTTCAACAATTACATGTCAGTATTTTGTTTCGTTCCCCTCCATCCTCTCTTTCCCAACTGAAGTATTTTAAAGCAAATCAGACATCACATCATTTCACATACCTTTGTATGCATTTGTAACAGATAAGGCTATTTTTAGACATACTTATAATACCATTATTCTGCCAATTTATTTTTTTCTCCCCCCTCCTAGATATGTATCAACCTGAGAGTATTGACTAAATTTGATTTGCCATAGAGTGGATTTACAGTGATTTGAAAGGGTCTCTTGGAAAAAACAAAACAGTTCTCCCCTTATCAGCATGTTCATCCCAGAAGTTCTCCATATCTCTTTTCATGTTTTGGAAGAATGTCTGATTTAAGTAACATTTCATGTGAATCTATTACTTAAAATAAATAAAAATAAAATAAAATTCAGAGTGAGGGTATTAATTATTCAACAGATATAAGAGATCCTGTTGTGGGTTGGAGAAGGGATGAAGAGGACAAGAAGGATTTGGAGTTATTTCCTAGGGAGGGGGGAGAACAAGACCAAGTAAGAGCAGTGAGAGAGTCCAGAGACCAGCTTGGCATACTTCCTGTTTTACTGTTTTTCTTGGGGTCAAAGAGCAGTTATGTCTTGAGATATTCAAGCCTTGGGATTTCCAAGTTCCTTTTTTTCCTCTACAATTTATAGGGAATTAAGCAGTTGGCTTAATTGTAAGGAGCTTCATTCTCAATATATTTTTTTAGTTCAGATATCACTGCAGTAGTAGGTAACACTTCTAGGGAACTGTAGCATTATGCAGTTATATTGCTATTGATCTATTTTCTGCTACAATAGGTATTTATGGGCTAATGGGGGCACCTAACCACTGTTTACAGCTTTGTTCGTATAGAAAAGAGATTCTATTTCTTGTGACGAAAAGAACTTTTGTGGTATATCCACATAATGGAATATTATAGAGCAATAAAGTGAAATGAAATACATATCATGTCATGGAGGAACCTTGAAAATATTAAAGACAGGAAAGAAATCAGTCACAAAAGACTCTAAATTGTATGACTTCATTCATATGAGATGTCCAGAATGGTCAAATCTATAAAGACAAAATAGATATCAGGGGTTGCGTAGGGCCAGGAGGGTGGGAAGAAATGGGAAGTGACTAATACTGGATACGAGACTTTTTTTAGGGTGATGGAATCGTTCTAATATTGCTAATGGTGATAGTTGCACAACACTCTGAATATACGAAAGACCACTGGATTGTATACTTTAAATGAGTAAATTGTGTGGTATGTGAGTTAGATCTCAATAAAACTGTTGAACAGAACTGAGTTTATACTGTGGACATGGTCCTTCGCTCTGTCCTTTGCTGCAGACGCCACCAATGCCAGCTTTTTGGTTCAGGGAACACGTCTTTTAGAGGAGTGGTACAGACACGTTGTTTGTCTTTGCAGCCTCTCTGTGTGCCACAGGGGACATGTGACCTACCTGGAATAGATAGCCAACATTAACCAGAGCAATGAGCTGCTCAAAGAAAGATATCTCACAGCAAGCGAATTTACAGTTCCAATCTTTCCAGTTATTTTATTGAGAAACATTACCTGGGAAGTAGTACTTCCTGAAGTGGCTAAATAGCACAGCACATTGGGCAGAGTGGAATCCTACTCCGAGATCAGAAATTGTGGGGTATATTAACGACTTAAACTATTTTTAGGTGGTATCTTTCTTCCATGCATCATTATGGTGCGTATTACTTGTGGCCTACTGGAGTGTGGTAACCCAGAATGACACCTGCATTTGTCTGTTTTTAGCAGAGTGTTTTCTACAAATTACTATCTATTTTGTTTAGGGCTTACTCATAGTCTGAGTGAGGCTGATAACACTGCAGCTCTATAATTCATTGTTTTTGGTTTAGAATACCTTCTTCCTTCTCACTATCATTAAATCCTGGAAGAATGAAAGCTAAGACAATTTAGGATAATTTTCTATACTTAGATTATGTATGTTTTCCATCCCAATAATTCTGCCTACATGTCCTGTTGCATATGAAAGTTGGCACAATTCTAATAGAATTTGAAGTCTGAGATACATGGGTTCTTTGAAGGCTTTTAAGCCCTTTTTGAGATGTTCTCTTAAAAATGACTGCTCTTGCAGTTAATTTCAGTGTGTCTTCCCTAGGGCTGTCATGAATGAATGGGTAGATGGCATATCCAAATTAGATTGTTGCTTGTTTAGCATTTCACATACCTGGCTCTTTGGCTTATATTCGTACTATTTTTTTTAAACATGACTGCTGTAGGTGACTTAATGTGGATATTTTATAGGATTTAGAGCCATGTAGTATTACTAATACAGATTAGCTGGTAATAGTGACAGTGTTGACAAATACTGTAGTAAGAGTATTATGGATTTTTGTCCATTTACAGCCTGCAGGATTATTTTAAATCTAATTAGAGTTCATGGTTGTTCCCTATCCCTCAAAAGTTATAGAGGGAGAAGGGCTGCAGGTGGTGTAGTTCTCATTACCTTATTAGATCAGTTGTTCAGAATTTAGCTTTTGCCTCGGCCTAAAACTTAATCTCCAGAATTTTTTTTTTTTTTTTTTTTTTTTTGAGACAGAGCCTCAAGCTGTCGCTCTGGGTAGAGTGCTATGGCATCACAGCTTACAGCAACCTCCAACTCCTGGGCTTAGGTGAGTCTCCTGCCTCAACCTCCCGAGTAGCTGGGACTACAGGCGCCCGCTACAACGCCCGGCCATTTTTTGGTTGCAGCCTGTCGTTGTTTGGCGGGCCAGAGCTGGATTCGAACCCGCCAGCTCAGGTGTACGTGGCTGGTGCCTTAGCCCGCTGAGCCTCAGGCGCCGAGCCAAATAATTGCCAGAATTTTAATTAGCTTTCTGAGATGGAATTGTACATGCAGTGAAGTCCCATAAAGTCTTAAATTCAAGCATAGATGATAATGCAGCCATTTGATATTACCAGTAATTGCTTTTCAAGCCTTGATAGAAGCTCAAAGAAATGGTGAATTCTGAGGCAGATTTCATCCTCACTGCACTTCCTTCAGACTAGAGCATATAGTGAAAGTGTTTCTTTGTTGTAGGCTTCCAGGTGCCCCAGGGTTTTGTGTTTTTTTGGGGGAGAGGGTTGTGTGGTTTTTTTGTTTGTTTGTTTTTGAGACAGAGTCTCACTCTGTCATCCTTGGTTGAGTGCTCTGGTGTCACAGCTCATAGCAACCTCGAACTCTTGAGCTTAAGCGATTCTCTTGCCTAAGCCTCCCAGGTAGCTGGGACTACAGGCGCCTGCCACAACACCCAGCTATTTTTGTTGTTGCAGTTGTCATTGTTGTTTAGCTGGCCCAGGCTGGGTTCGAACCCACCAGCCTCGCTGTATTATGTGGCTGACGCTGTAACCATTGTGCTGTGGGCACCGAGCCTAATTAATGATCTGTAAAAAGTTTTTGAGGCACACCTAAGATCCTCTCACAGTGCACCAGTTGAAAATCAGTGTTATGACAAGATCCTTCTTTTTAAAGGCTGACTGTATGTGTATTCCACATTTCCTTCATCCATTCATCAATGCATGGACCTTTAGGTTGGTTTTACCTCCCAGCTATTGCAGGTAATGCTGCAGTGAACATGGGAGTGCATATATCTATTTGAGATCTTGCTATTTATTTATATTTATTTTTTTATTTTTTTAAGACAGAGCCTTAAGCTGTAGCCCTGGATAGAGTGCTGTGGCATCACAGCTCACAGCAACCTCCAATTCCTGGGCTCAAGCGAGTCTCCTGCCTCTGCCTCCCAAGTAGCTGGGACTACAGGCGCCCACCACAACGCCCGGCCA